>WBMZ01005526.1:21777-92645 GCA_013400975.1 Atrichornis clamosus
TTTTTTTTTTTTTTTTAGAGTACCTTATAATAATGTTTGAAACTTGATTTCCTATACTTATTTTAAGATGGGAAAAATAAAAGTTGTGTTATATTGTTTTTTACTCAGAGGTGACTGAATTGTCACTTTATGGCTGGTAATTTATACTGAGAAAAGAAATTATGTGGCCAAAAGATTTACTTGCTGCTGACTGTTTTATCTGTAGTCCTCCTGGAACAAATAGGCCTGATTGTGTATAGAAGCCAAAGCCAAGAAGTGAAGAAAACAAGCAGTCAAATATCTCAAGATAAAGATAGACGTGACAAGTTTGGTTTTATTCATGCAGCCCTTTCTCAAGACATTCATGCTTCATATACAGTAAAACCAAAAAGTTTGTAGTAATATACATTCCTTGGCTTAACTGTAATGGGTGGTCACTATTTTACTATCCACGAACACGTAAATTCTTTGGTTCCCACGCAGGAGGTGCAGTTGCTTTTTGTTGTCACCAGGTGGCACAATAAACTCCTGTAGTGCCTTAGGGGACTCACGGCTCCCTGAAATAAGTGGCAACTGGCAGTTGCAGAAATAATTCTTTTCTTGATCTGGTAAATAACAATGTTAAATTTTAATCAGACGTATAACTTAAGTCATCTGACTGACTTGTCCTCCTCATGCTGGGACTGGTGTTCCTACATCTTCCTTAGTTTAAAGGATTTCAGAGGTTTTCAGAGCTCTTTAGAGTGAGTGTTTTGCCTTGAGCTGTAAGGAGAGTGTAGCTCTTTGTTGTATTCTTACCATGCAGGGAAGAACTTTTGCAGCTGGAGTAGGGTTAGCTGACCAATTTCATGGGTATATCCCTTGTTTCTCTGACTAGTTCTGGGTAGACACTAGTGCTAATGAGTCACTGTTTGGTTGAAGGCTATGGCTGAGGACTTGGGGGACCAAGATAAGGCCAAGCAGATTCAAGATCAGCTTAATGAACTTGAAGAGAGAGCAGAGGCCCTGGATCGTCAACGAACAAAAAATATTTCTGCAATCAGGTAAGAAGCAGAATTTTCTTTTGTATATAGTATCAAAGAAAATATTTAGGAGAGAGAAACTAATGCAGTAACAAGTTAACTGTGGGGTTTTGTTTCTTTTTTCCTGTACAGTGTGTTAACGTGTATTGTAATGGCTCTGTTAGTGCTTGTCTATCTTCACTTTCTTGTATCTGTTATTCAGTTAAAACTGTCAAAAATGTAAACTCTCTTCTACACACCTCAGGTAGCAGTTGTATTGCAATAAGAGTAATTTGTGATCAGGATGAAGCTGCAAGAATGCTGTCAGGTGTTTCGTTGTGTAGGGATTGATAAATGACAGTCACTTTCTTTTTCTTTCCCCCACCCTCCTTTTTTCCATTCTGCAGTTACATCAACCAGAGAAATAGAGAGTGGAATATCGTTGAGTCTGAGAAGGCTCTTGTGGTAAATAGTGCTGAATTAATATTTTTGTACAAGTAGAGATGAAATGATGTGGAGAGGAATAATTGCATGGTGAAGTTACTAATTTTTTTTTAATGATCTGTAAAATCTTTCGTATAGGCAAATGACATGATTTTAAAGGACATTGCTTTATCCTTTTGCGCAACTCAATTACCAGCAGATTAGTGACTGTAATAGTGACTTAATGCGTTTTGTATGGGAAAGAAATCATAAAGGAGACTTCAAATAAGAAAACAATGAAAAAGATATTCAGTTCTCTGTAGTTACACTTTTATTAAGGAAAAATTAATCTTGTTAACAAGAGGTTAACCATATCCTGGGAGTTGTGTGCCTATTATCTTTTGTTGTATGCAATAAGGACAATTTTGTCCTGTGAAGCGTAGGACAATGGGTGTGTTAAAATCTTTCTAACCTGTAATGCTTTTGCTGGTTTTCCTCTGATCTCAGTATTGTGTAGAGCTGACGAGGGCTTGCATGGATGGGGTGCTGTGGGAGGATTGACAAGGGTGCAAGTAGCAAACTCTGCAAAACCATGTCCTGTTTCTTCTTCAGGCTGAAAGTCACAGCATGAAAAACCAACAAATGGACCCCTTTACTAGGCGGCAGTGCAAGCCCACAATAGTGTCTAATGTGAGTGTAAAACTTAAGTTCAAATGAGGCAATTTGCTGAAAAACAGAAACCAATGTAATGCAGAGAGTAGGAACGAAGATTCCTAACTGTGCCATATGCTATTAATGCCCTGGATGCCAGTGTTAGATACAGTTGAGTGGGATACTGGTCTTTTTTTTTAATGCAAGGTGTGAAGGACATAAGTGATGTGGGTATGTACTACAAAAGCAACCATGATTTCGACTTCTGTAGTGAGTTCCTCTATGTAGAATTATTCACATTTAATTAGCTCTGGGAAGACAATTTACTTTAGGTGTGAGTTTCACTTCTAATTAGCTGAAACTTTCCTGAAAGTTCGGTGAAAGGAGAGAGGAGAACAAACGTTCTGGGCCTGTGATGGATAAAGTTCAATACAAACTTCCTGTGTGACACTGTGGCAAAACCTGCTACTGCAGTCCCTAGATACATAACTGATGAATAGCAAGGTGATCAGGTCCTACTTCTAAGTAATCTGGCCTTGTTGAGGCCTGTTCTGGAATGGTATATGGTTCTGGTGTAGGTACTTAAAAAAACACCTGGTCAGGTTGGCTCTCATCAGTCTCCACAAACCAACAAGGAGATAGAACGGAAAATCTATTGCAGGGCTTGAATTAAATATTTCTGAAATACTTCTTTATTAGAAAAGAATCATGACTGAATAGCTTTATTATGTTAGAGAACTATTATGTAAAGAAAATAGTCTTCTAAAGATTTCTTCTCTCTAGTCATGTTTAATTCAGAACTGTAACCTGAAAGAAAATACCTCAACAGTAGCATTAAGAGTAGTCACAGAAACAAACCTATCATCAGGAAATATATTTTTCATTTTTTTAAATAAAAACTTTCTGAAGAATGGTTTTTAGTTTGTTACTGTCAGGATGATTTTAGTTGTCTCTTGAGATTCTGAAAGTTGAGTGCATTGATATGTAATCTCTTATGGTTTTAGATTCATGGATATGAACATTAACAAAATGTGGTTATAGTTTTTGCCAATTTAAATTCAGTTATTTTTTAAAAGTTATTTTTCCCTAATATTTTGCCTTTGCAGTCCAGAGATCCTGCTGTCCAAGCTGCCATCCTTGCCCAGCTAAATGCAAAATACGGATCTGGTGTATTACCAGATGCTCCAAAGGACATGAGTAAGGCAAGTTTCCATTTTGGTCTCTGTTATGTTCCTCACACTTTCACCTTTTTGCTCCGTGAAGCTTATGACTAATAGCAGGTGTGTGCCCTTCAATTCTAGAAATGGGTATCCTGTAGAGTGTTATCAAAGAAGAGCAACAGCTTTTTGTTTCTTAGGAAAAGAATTTTAAGATCCTCTAGCAGTGTGAAAGCCACACTAAGTATGTTTATGACAGAAGAGGGGAAAAGCATTTTAATCTCTGTTTATCTGGCAAATAAGGTTTGGAGACTTACCTGTAATTTTCATTTCAGGGTCAAGGAAAAGATAAAGATGTGAACTCTAAATCAGCCAGTGACCTCTCAGAAGATCTTTTCAAAGTGCATGACTTTGATGTAAAGATTGATCTTCAGGTTCCCAGTTCAGGTAGGTGTTCCAGCTGAGTTTGGGGATATGACTGTGCAGCTCATTTTGGTAGTTTACTTCTTCCAGAATAATTCTTTCAAAATTATTGGTGGGCTTTTGAAAATGGGAGCAAGGACTCTGTATTTGCCATCTTGGCAAGTATCTTGTACTGAGGAGGAGGAAATGTGTGATAGTGACATCCATTAAGAAAACAAAAACTGTATTGTGTTAGACTAAAAACCTGTATATGCCCATATCCTAGCTTCAAAAGCCTGGGGAGAAAAGGCGATAATGAGTGTTGTTTTGATATATTCTTCCAGTCTACATTATCTATGACTTGGATAATCTTTGGGGAAAAGATGGGTGTTCTATTAATAAGTCTAGACAGGTACCTTGATGCTTAATTCATTAATTTGTCTAATAACTTTTGGGGACAGATAAACTGTGTATCTATGGTGTTCTGTTCCATAATCTGTGTACGTGTTGTGGGGATAAAGTATTTTTACTTGGTTTTAAACCTGCTGCTTTACCAAGTTGCTGTTTCCTAACTTAGGTATTGCAGATGGTATTGAAGCTAAATGTTAGGGGAACAAAAACACTGGCCAGTGAGTGAAGATATAGACACAAACTTGCTGGCTCTTCCTCTTTGTGATCTTGGCTTTGACAGCCTGAGATGTGTGGCAAGAACAGTTTAGTATCATAGAACCATTTTGATTGGAAGAGACCCTTAAGATCATCGAGTCCAACCATTAACCCAACACTGTTAAGTCCACCACCAAACCATGTCCCTAAGGGCTGCATCTATACATCTTTTGAATATCTCCAAGGATAATGACTCAACAACTTCCCTGGGCAGCCTGTTCCAGTGCTTGACAACCCTCTTGGTGAAGAAATTTTTCCTAATATCCAATCTAAACCTCCCTAGTGCAACTTGAGGCCATTTTCTTACGTCGTATCGAGTTGTTTTACAGTGGAGGGAAAGCATGGGAGGAATATACCAGTGTCATTTCACACACAAGTTTTACTACTTCTTGCATTACTTGAAGGATTAAATCTGCAGTTTCTTGGAGGACACTAATTTAGGAAGTACTGTGAGACTACACAAAGACAAAGCTTGTCAAGAAAGTACAGTAGGAGAAATTGTCTTTCCAAACTAGGTCAAGATTGAAACTCTGGATGTAAGACTACAGAACGAGGTAGGATGTCAAGAATAAGAGACTTCCTGAAACAGCTAGTGAGAATTATGAACTTGAGAGTTAGCAAGAAGATGAGGGTTAGGCACTGAAGGACACTGAAAAGAGAAGGATGAGAGACTCAGTTTTCCTTAGACAGAACACTGTTTTGGCATATTTTTGCAGTCTCCTTTCTTAATAAAGGAATCTGGAGATTGTTTAAAATGTGTGTTGTAGACGTGGATAGAACGTTTGACTTTTTCTTCCTCTGGATTAACAGCTAGATAAGCACACAGAGTCAAAATTAAATGTGCTGTATCTACGAAGATAAGATCCCCAATACTATCTGTATTAGTAACTGAAGTTCTAACCTGATGTATACTAGAGAAGCCAAACATGATTTTGTGGTGAAGTTGTCAGCAAAAACAACAAGTAAAAATTTGTAGTTTTCCTGTAGTTTGGTCCTCACTTTCTTCTTATCCCCAACAGAATCTAAGGCACTGGCCATCACCTCCAAGGCTCCTCCAGCAAAAGATGGTGCCCCTCGGCGGTCATTGAACTTGGAGGACTACAAAAAGAGACGGGGGCTTATTTGAGCATGCCCACTCTGCTGCTTCTGATCCTGCATGCTCCATGATGATGTCCTACCTTTTCTTCCTCCCTTTTCAGTTCTCCCTTCTGGGTTGGAGCAGCAATGGAGCTGGGAAGAGACTCTTTAAAACTGCCAGTCATCTGTAACATAAACCATTCAACTATTTACTGTATAGACCTCCCTTCTTGCCCTTTCCTCCTGCTCCCCTCACAAATGTGGATCTGTGCTATTTGGGGTTTTCCCATTTCTTTTAGTCTGAGTTTCGTTTTTATTTTGTTGATGCAGCTCGTTGGTCCACTCTGTGTTCAGTATTAGCCTGAGGTCTGGATTTCCATAGGAATCTCTTGGCAGTTGCAGAATCAGCACTTGGTGATCTCCCCTTACATACCACCACAGGCACAGTGAATAAACATTGGCACAAGACCTTTGTGGCTGGAAGGCCATCTGCACTTTCTCCCTCTTCTTCTTCCTCCTTCATCCTAGCTTTGGAGAAGGGAATCTTCAAAAACTGGCCTAGGTTCAAAGTGTAAATTTTTTTGGGAGGGTTGTGTGACCTTTTTTTCAGGTGTTTTTTATCATTTTTAAGCTGCAGTACTATTTGTATCCGTCTGTCACAGTTCTTTACGGCTGTTTTGAATTTCTACCAGCTGTACTTGAGCATCTGAAATTGCAAGAAAGAAAACTCATTAAATGTGATTCTTCTTACTAAAACGGCTTGGCTGATATAGCTGTTTAACTTCATGTTCCCTTTTTTAATTACACTTAACTAATGAGAAAGAGGTACACAGCTGTTAATGTGGGACTTGTCATCTATAGCACATCCAGAGTCTCCAGCTGTAACTGGGTGAAGTAGCTTTTTGTGGGATGACCCTGGGGAGCTCCTCGGTTGGGCTTTAATTTCTTCTCCAAGCCTTCAGTATTTGTTAAGTCATCATGTCTTCACTGGGCTCCAGCTCACTTTGTTTCATGTTTTATGAACTATTTCAATGGGGCTTCTATCAACAAACAAACAAAAAATTAAAAATCACATTCTGTGGAAGGGGAAGAACATAATAGAAAGGTCAGTGGGTAATATAAGAGGTAGGTGATGGACATTTTTCATATATAAACTGCTACAAGTGTAGTGCAACACAAGCACAAGAATTGTATGGCTTTATGGAATATTTGACTGGACACAAATTGACAGCTAAATTATCACTCAGGTGTAAAAAAAAATCAAGTGTAAATATAAGTGACATTTAACAAAGAACTTTTCCAAACAAGATACAAGTGAATATATGAAACTAAGAACTAAATTAAAACAGAATTAGAAGTCTAAAAGGTTAGAGGCCCTCGTTCAGGTAAGCGTGCAAGCACGTGTGTGTTCCTACTCAGGCCAGTACATATATAATAACTTAAGCACTGAACTGGATAGGAATGTTTCTGGGGTCCCTAAAGAGGGAAATGCTGATGCTCTTCTTGTGTCAGAGCATTACTGTTTTTCTGAAATCATACACTGGTTACATTTAAACCTGTGTTTGATACTTTCTTGTTGGATTCTTAATGAAACTTTAATCTAGTTCTTATGTAACTTTCTCTTCCTTTTTTTAACAGTAGCTTTAAAGAAACATCATGTAATTGTGTGCAAATTGATTCTATGAACTGTGTATAAAAAGAAAATCAATGTTTGAAGCCTACCATGTAAACAAATAATTAGAAATATTTCAGTACTTATTTACTGAATAGTCCATAGTTCTAGGACACATGGATTATTCTGTAAATATGTAATCATGGACTACTTTATTTGATAGCCTATTTTAGCAGCTTCTCTGGAGTAGGCTTTCACATATACATACTTTTAACTTTTTAAGATTGGATTTATGTGACCTACCATCATAACTTCATAGGAAACATTGTGATTCACTGTGTAGATATGCATTTGATATGAGTTGTTTTTTCAACGGCTTCAGTGATGTTACAGATTTGTAATTAAAAGAAAAATCTAAACTTACTTTGCAACAGGCAGTTTTCAAAATAATCACCCTCTAATGGTTTGCAGAAATAATTGCCAAATCAAACAATTCAAGAACTGATTTCTTCCACAGAAATGCCTCAGAGCTCTGAGATGCAGTGACAAGTGGTTTCTAAAGGTAAACTTAACTCAGATACAGTATTTTTAATATGCTTGGCCTGGATGTATTGGTTTGAGTTAACTTCTACGTTTGGTAACACAGGACTATCTGTACTGCAACCAGAATGTGAATGAGACCCGTGCAGTGTTGCAAGTAACTTTTAGTAGAGATAATCGAAACAGAGGAGATGCAGTGAGTTTAGGATGCCAGTCTTAATGATGGACTATGTCCTAGTTATCTGCAACTATGAAACTGCCACTTACCCTCTCAAAGTCTCTGGGTTTTGCTGAAATACTGTTTTTAAGAGAAGGCAACAGTCAGTAAATTATCATGCAAACCTCTTATGTTGAGAATAATACACGAAGAAAGTACTCTTGAATAGTTACATAATTGTATGAAAGCTGTAATCTTTTTTCCTTTAAGTGCATGTAAAGGTGAGTGACTACACCTCCCACTTGTTAGAGAGGGAGAGATCTGTTTACTTTGTTTCATTGGTGTCCTAGCATAGTTCATCACAATTGTACAGACTTATATAAATAAACTTGGTTTGTTGGTTTAATAAGGTTGATTGTTTATCCCTTGATCTGAGTTGCTAAGGGTTTCCTGTCTGGATTTTGTTTGTTAGGAAACTGAGACTTGATTTATCAGTCTGGACTATTATATTCAATACTAATACTATAAAATAATTAATGAAAAGTAAGCCCCCTTTTCTTTGCAAGAGCAGCAGTTGATTTCTGGATCACTCTCTAACACATGTAGTTGATTCTTATCACTAGAATCAAATGGAGCCTCTTGGAAGATCAGTTCACTTGCACGTCTGCTGCATCCCACTTAAAACACAGACTTAGCTTGTCTTATAGAAATCCAGACTACTTTTGTAATCAAAAATGCTAAAGCATATAGCTGAACTTATAGAAGCTGCTGAAAAAGGTGATGCAAGACTTCTCAGGGGATACTCAGTGGGAGGATGAGACAACAGGCATAACTCGAAACAGGATAAGTTCTGCCAAGATGTAAGATTAAAAAAATTTACCCTTAGGACAGTTAAACAGTGCACTGGCTTGTCCTGAGAGATTTTTCGGTCTTTATTTTGGAGGTTTTCAAGAGAATGCTAGATTAAGCCACGAGTGACGTGATGCAATCTTGTAGTTTACCCAGGTTTGAGCAGGAGGGTGGACTGGTAATCACCCTGAGCTCCTTTCTGACCTGAATTATCCTATGATTCTGTAAGTGATTTCATATTGCTTTCTCCAGTTTTGCCTGTCTTCCCTGCAAGTACTGCCCCCTCCCCATCCCCTTTTGGCATGCAGACTACTGCAGCACACAGAATTTGTCTCACAGACATGGTGGCTCATGTCTCACAGACTGGTGGAGCAGTGCGACATTGCCCAGCACACACATCCTGTGAGACTCCCTGGTTGTGGATGCCTGTAGAGTTCCTGCTAGGACTGTCTGTGAAACAGAATTGGCCCTAGAGATAAACCACTGAGCAGTCTGGAAAATCCAGCCTGTTGTAAGTTAGAGTGAAGAGCTGTAACTGAGACTTGCTTAGCTTTGCTGTCCCTGTGAGTTGCAAATTTGATTCTTAAGCTAGTGATACATATGTAGTCTTACTTTCAGAACAGTAGCTTAGTCTTTTAGAGGGAGATGCTTAAGTAGCCAGATAAATGGGTGATTTTTTTTTTTTAAATCTGGAACTCACTGATTTTACCTTACTACCGTCATCAACTGCTTGAGATTTTAGATCCCCTCACCCTCAGTGAGAGGCTGAAGGAGTTTCATATGAGTAATTTCTTAAGTCTCATTGTGTGTGGACTTATCTGGGTTTAAAAAAAAGCAACCCAACCACCAACTTAAGTTTCTGCTTGATCAGTTGGACTGTGAGGCTAGTAAACGTGGAGAGTTGCAGTCATAATATCTTAAAATTTTCCAGCTATTTGGAAAGCCAACCATTCAATACTCCCTTGGGGTTCTTTATGCCTTGACATCTATCGAGATGTTAAAGGCTCCTGTGGCCCAACTGTGTCAGGCCATAACAAGTGAGTGTTCCTCATGTGCCAGCCTATGGAGACTTCACTATTTTTATTTAGCATACTCCTTTCTATTAAGAAGAAGCAGTATTCAGCTAAGAGTATGAGCAATTAATTAAAGTAGGAACTTCGCAGAAATAGCTAATATACTGCTATTACATATCAGTAACAGAAGGCAGAGTGAGAATTGATAGTACTTAGGATGGTGTAGCTGGCATTTTGTATTAGACTGCATGTAGAATATTGTGTCCAATTTTTGGGTTTCACAGTTCAAGGAAGATTTCAACCACCTGCAACAAATTCAGTGGAGGGCCATCAAAATGGTCATGGACTGGGGCTTGTTCAACTTCTTCCAAGAAGGTAATGATGTAGCACTGTAATACTGTATTACAGCTGTTAGTAACAGGCCATAAGCTTCGTCCTGAGGCTTATCATACTTCCCTTTTTGGACTTTCTTTGACCTGCCTGTGTCTTTTTTTTATTTAGCTTTGCTATAACAATTTCTATAACTGGCTGGAAGTCTGTGGCTAATTTCTTTTACTTCTGTTTTCCTTTGGGTGGTGCAGCCATAGTTTTACATATGTAAGAGTAATAAGCAGTTCTTTTATGTGTAATAAGCAGCTATTTTATGTGCAATAAGGTATTTATGACCAGAATAACAATGTGGAGAGAAATGCAGGCATGGAATGTGATAGCAGGCCTTTAGAATTGGAAACAAAGGACGTAGCATAGAGAAGTACAGATTAGTGATGGGACACATGTATGGGACTGGAGACCCTATAGTCCTGTATCCAGTGAGTGGTTACTCACCAGCAATCAAATATGGGGTCTTTGTTTAGGGCTGGCGAGGGTGTTGGGGCATTGCATTTTTTTGTCTGTTGGGTTCTTTGTTTGGGGTGGGGGGGGTGGGGGGGTTGTGTGGTTGGTTTTTTAGTAGATTTTTCTTGGTTTTGTTTTTTGTTGGTTTGTTGATTTTTGGTTTGGTTTGGTTTGGTTTCTTAAGGCAGAACCAGAATTGGACAAAATTGTGTTTAGGAAGTAACAGAACAAAGAAATTACATCTAACATATGTGAAGGGTATAATATGTCATACATTTGGATCTGTAGACCAATAAGGAAAGAAAAAGATGTAAAAGCATGTTAGCAAACATTAAAAAACCCCGAGTGGATCCTAGAGGAAAGAAGAAGAAAGCAGCAGCATATTCCTCTCAGCAAAGGACTTCTGATTGCTGATAGCTTCATGTTATCCTTTCCAGCAGTCTGGAGCTGTTGATTTTGAGATGCAGAATAGCAATCGAAGGGTAAAAATAACCCCTAAAAAGGATAGAAACTGAGAAATGTGTGTTACAATTTAAACTCTATTACTGCAACTTCTGTTTAAAAGTACATTTAAGTGCATTACTATTCTTTTCCTATAGTAATTACATCTAGACTGATAGGTATCCTTGAATTCAGTTAAGATTTCCATATGCTAACAATAAATTCTTAGCTTTACTTTATATATGTTATGCTTCCTCTTTGCCCATAAACACGATCTTCAGTGTAACAGAAGAGGCAACTTCAGGAGGAGCTGGTAGCAGCCTTCCAGTGAATGTGGAGAGGTTGTCAGGAATGTGGTCTGCTTTTTATGGTTGTGTGTGGTGGGAGGATGAGAGACAACAGCATGATTTGAAACTGGGGGTTTTGATTAAAGGTGATGGAACCCCTCTGTGAGGACAGTGAACAGGCTGCCCAAAGACCTTATCTTTGGAAGTTTTCAACTGGATAAAGCCTGAGCAGTGTGGCCTTGGATCTGATCCTGCTGGGTGTAGGAGGTTAACCTCGGGGAGCTCCTGAGGTCCCTTTCAATCTAAATTTTACTATGACTGTATTTACAGTAAATTCTAAGTGAAGCCTGAGTTTACTTTCCTGTAACTTGTCTGATTCATAGTGAAGCTGATGAAAGAAAACTGATAGGAGTTATCCAGGTTGCCAAACAGGATTTGGCTATTTGCCAATGATAATTGGTTTCATTAACATCTGGCTTCTCAAAATATACAATCCAGGTGTGTCTTAATTTTTGTCTTTTAATTGAATGCAAAATATAAAGAGCAGTTCTGCTACTGTAGCCCGCTGTTGGTGTGGACAGCAACTCTTTCCTCGGGAAAAACCTGGAATTCAACAACTGTCTTTTCCTAAATTTGGCATGCTGCATTCCAGTAGTCTGTGGGTGGTTAAGTATATTTTCTGTAGAGCAAATAATTTACCTGAGTGTGATAGGTTGGGTAGAACATATTCGGGTTAGAATGTATTCTGTATCATTAACTTTGCACTCTGTCTTCAGTACTGAAACATGAAAGTAATTGCTTGACATGAAAAAGGATTGTTTTCTTAAGTGCTGGCACTTGGTGTCAGAGTGAGCTGAGTGCTTTAAAAGACTAAATATCCTCATGCAGTATGAAGCAAGGGAGTGTCTTAAGAGTAATAGTTATGGAGGGATGTTCTTTGAGGGTTTTCTTTTCTTCATATCAAACTTTAAAAAAAAGTTGATTCAATTTCCTTGTGTGTTTGATTGTGAGAACAGATAATGTCTTTCTAGTTCCTGAAAGCTAGCTGCAGACTCTGTGCTCTACTAAAACTATTTATATGCCATCTTGAGCTTCTGTCTTTTGACATATTTGTAATTCCCTGGCAACAGAAGAAACACTGAGCCCTAAGGAGGGTGGGAAAGAGTGGTCATAGCCCTGAAAACACTGGGAAACTCTGGTCCATGAGGAGGAATACTGTGCAAACTTAAAGACATAATATGCTGGCTAGTCTTCCACCTCTGCCAAATGTGGCACCAGGTTTGAGTGAACCACATTGTTATCACCCATGTTGTAGAAAACCATCAGGCAGTAAGTAATTATCTGAAATTATTTTAAAGGAATATTAAAGTTTTGATATAGGTCAATTGGGAAATTAGTGGTTATTCATACAAATGCTTGCAAGCAACATCCCTGACTTAATTGCATGTGCATAAATTATTGTGGATTCTGCACAAGTTTGGTTTTAGTAAATGTATACAATTTTGCTATATGAGAGCTATGTTTTTTGAGTACTATTCTGGAGGAATTACAGTAGGTCAGTGCAGAAACCCATGATCACAGCAAAGGAGAAAGGGGAGAAAGCCATTGGAAAAAAAACCTGCTGGAAATCTCAGATTGATGTCCTAAATCTCACATTAATATTCAAGTAAAAATTGTACATTTCCTCAGTCTTCCTGAGGCAGGGTTTTTTTTGTTTTTAAACCTCTGTCAGCTTGTTCTGCAGAAAATACAAGGGTGGATAGGGTAATAAATCACACTGCAGATGAGTAACTTTGTCAACTTGTTAAAGACCATGTTAGACAAGGTTCATAAGTACAGCTTAATGCTAAGTGAATGGAATGGAAGCAAAGAATACAGGTTATTTTCTGGCGTGAGTATATATGCATGATAACCAAAAGACATCACATCTTTGGGGAGTTTGGATTTATGATTCAGTGGGTTGAAGAAGGGGGCAGTAGAGTAGAAGATTAGAGGCTAATCTGCCTTTGTAATTGGCATAAACAAGATCACTGTGCCTTGTTTCACTGTGCTCGCTTCAGGAAAGAAATTCAAAATCTCTTCACTTCAGGGCAGGAAGTGGGAAACCTCAACAGCTGTAAAATGTGCCACTAAATCAAACAGATAAAAATTTAGCTGAAATTTGAGATGATTGGGTCTTTGAGCTCTATAAAAAGACCATTCTTGACTAATTTGTTGGCTCTACTTCAAGACTATGGACAAACATGGAATTGCCAGATACCTCACCTGGCACACAAGAATATTTGCCTTGAGTGCAATAGTGTAAGTGGTGTCTACGTCATCCCTTTGTAACCTTTTCCTGGTGGTCTATCTGCCAACAGCTAACTTGACTCCATTATTTTTCAAGGTGAAATTGCTGTGTAAAAGCTCACCTCCTAAAACTAGAGGCGTGGGACTCAGTTTTTAGGCCCATTGATGGAAGCTGTAGCGGAGAAGTCTGAGCTGATGTGCAGGGAGCAGTTTGAACACCAGTGACTTGGCAGCTGTTGTGTGGCCGTTTTCAGATATGGCAGTTCTAGGAAGCAGCTGCTGCCTACCTGTGCCAGGTATTTATCATCTTATTCAAGAAACAATTGACTTTTTGTACTGATTAATGGTATAGCAGTTAGAACAAAATTGTTGTTCATATCCCACATATGCTTTAGAAGGTTACCATGAAAAATTACAGCTTCCCCAAGAATGACACTAGTGCAGTGTTTTTTCTGGCTGCAGTTAGCACAAGCTCAACAGTTGGTTTAATATTGTAGTCTTCCTTGACTTGGTGAAAAAACCTGATCTACGTGACTAGAAAGCATAAATAGTTAAAAGAAAAAAAGCAAATTTTTTTTCAATCTTTGCTTTTGAAAACTTACCAGTCATCAAAAACTGAGAGTAGCTACTTTTTGTGTAATAAAGCTCTCCCCTTGGAAATATTATAATGGACAATGGAAGAAACTGGTTTTCCCCTACTGAGGTAAAGTTGAACATTTGAATAAGTGCTGTCTTCATCTGAGAAAGACTAGATGAATTTCAAACACAAAGTTATCTTCAATTTGGAATCAGTATTAATTATTAAATTGATTATTGATTTTTATTTTCATTGCAAACTTCTGCAATATTTTCTCAAATGATCAAAGACTTGAAGTTGAAGATAGCTAAGTGGCAAAACCTGAGTTGAAATGTAAGTTCAGTACCATTTTAGCATTCTGTAAAATTCTCTTCTATCTCTGCTCCTGGTAAAGAATCTGCTACGAAGAGTTCTGCAATTTAGCTTAGCAAACAAAGTCTGGAAGTGGGAATGAACTATTGTAACAGCATGGGGTATATGACCTTTAACAAAAAATTTCACTTTAGGCCAAAGCCCCTTTACTGCTTAGCAATGAAAAGTTTTTAATTTTAGAATATTAATATTACAGAGTATAATGTGTCACAGTCACTGTTTCATGTTTCAGCTAGCACAATCTATTAACAGCAGCTAGTACTCTTCCAGAGGCAGATAAGAGTACAGAAGGGGAAAAAACTATGTTTATAAATTTTGTCTTGAAACACTTTAGAGTTGAATGCCCAGAAGACTGAAGACATACAATCCCAAATATTATATTATTGTCTATTTAGCCAGTGTTAGTGTGAATGGGAAGACTCTGTGGGAATCAGTGGAGACTGAATAGAGTCCTCATGAAGAATATTTTCACTGACAAGTGACCTGAATTGCAAAGTCACAGGGCAAGACTGTTCCTGTGGTGATTATTTTGTGTTAATTACTGAAAGTGAAAGTGGAGCTCTTTGTGGACTGCCACACACTAAAGTTTTGTCTGCTGGGCAGAGATAGCCTGGGTAGTTCCTCAGGTCTTATTCTCTTCAAAACGTGATGCATAAAGAGATCCACTGTAATCTACCATAAAGTGACTCATCACACCTGACAAGTTTGTTATTAGTTATTACTATAAAACTAGAAAGCATTTGAATTCTGAAGGATTATTACCCCTTTGTTTTTCTCTGTTCCTGCTCATGAACTTCCAACTTGAATAAATTCTTCATTTTATGACACCTTGCATATTTATATGGTATATTAGTTCCATTCAGTGTGGTCCCTTTTCAAAGGGAATAATGATCCTAACTTACCCTTGGAGGTAGAAACTTAGTCACACTCATTCCTAGAAGTTTTTAAGACAACCCATTTGCTGGGCTGTATTTACATACAAGATGTCTCAGCTAACACTGTTCTTCAAAGTCCCTGGGTATTTTTGAGGATGGTAGCAGATGACCACAGCAGAAAAACAGATGTTATTTCAGATGTTAAAATAGGGCTGAATTGAAGTGGCAGTTGGACAGAAATACAACAAATGTGATCTGAACCCCAGCTTTGAAAGAAGGGGCTGGCTGAGTGGGCTGTCACAGAGCGAGTGGTCCAGGCTGCATGAAAGTATTTCCAACTCTTGGTCTCAGTATGGCCTTTCTCAAACACCAAAGATGTGATGCTGGGCTGCAGTGCATGAGGAGCAAAGAGAATGAAAGACAGTGCCTCAAAGGCTGGCCCATTCAAACCTGGGAACTGTGCTTCTGAAGCAGGGCCTGGCTCCGCTTGTGGGCTGTTTACTTGTCTTTCAGGGAGGCAAAGCACCATTCAGCCATGGCAGGGAGCTATGGTAACAATCCACTTGGGCAACCACATTAAAAAATGATACTTTTTGCAAGCAGAGTGAGCCACAAGGTTTGACCAATTTCCTTTTAATGGTTTAGCAGTCAGGCTATTGTTACAATTCTAGCTTTTTTAACTCTAACATTGAACAAGCATAGCAAAAGGTGAGTTTCCTGAGGGGTTTCTTTTGGTGTGGGAGTACTAAGACTGCAGTCTTTGGATACGAGCGAAATTGTTTGGTTTGCTTGCCTGGCTGTGGAAGGAGCTAGTGGCTTGCTGGCTAAATGGGCTGAGATGGTGCTCCATCTTACATCTGATAAAACATTTACATGCTTTTTTGTCTCATTTATCCCAGACTATCTTCAGACAGGAACAAAGCTAAGAGAAAATGTAATTTGCTCAAATAGGTGGTACTTGCATTATAAAGAAAAAAGAGAAGGAGCACTTACTTGTAATGGTAGAAAACTTAAGGGGAAATTTCTTTTTCCAGCAGTCCATGAGGCTACAGAGGTAACTTGCTTCAGGTGTGAACACTGCATTCAATTTCCAAGAAATAAACAGACACTCCTGAAGTTGGTAATCAGGCTGAAGAGACAAGGGTTTTTCAGAATAGTCTCTTTTTAGTCTTGAAGTTGATTTGGAATTCATTTAAAACAGCAGAAACAGAATCACAGAATATGTGGAGTTGGAAGGGACCCAGGAGGATCATCGAGTCTGACTCCTGGCCCTGCACTGGACCATCATTTTCAAGGATCTCTCTGAAAAAGTAAAGATTTCCTGCACAGGACAGACATATAACCATAATAGTCTGTACTTTCTTATCTAACCAGGCAGTAAAAGGTTGATTTATCTCTTTTCTGTTAAGGGACTGAAAGTTTCATAATAAAATTTTGTGGTGAGGGAGAAATATAGTAGTTTTTCTGACAGGTTCCCAACAGGACAGACTTATAAATCCTGCAAACCTGTCCTGTGGAGAAAGATGCTGGGTGGGGAAGGGCTCCCCCAAGACGGCAGTTAGACTGTCAGAAGTTTTGCCAGGGAATACTCTATTGCTTCTTTAGAGGGAGAAACAGCATTCCTCTTCTGGGTGGGGAAGGGCTTCCATCAGAGCTGCCAGCCTGAGTCTAATCAAAGATCCCTTTGGGCCATTATCCTGTCTCAGACAACAGCCAGTGTGGGATGATAAGGACAACAGCATAATAGGCCCAAAGAAAGTGTTCTTTAATAACTCCTTAACATCCACAGTTCAGGGACAGCCTGAGCCAGAGGTTGTTTCGCAAATGTTAGGCTTGCTCAGTAACCACCCGTAGACCTAGCCTCTTCCTGTTTGTTCACAAACTCTTTTGTAACCAAGGGAAGACTAAAGGGTCAGAAAACATTACATTTTTTACAGCCAATAGAAGCTGAGAGACATGGAGAGGAGTCTCTGAAATTCACTGGTCAAGAGACCACTGGAGGAGGAACAAGTGTCAAGGAGAAACTGTGATGGTCTTTGATGGATCCAAAACTTGCAGAGGAATTGTTAGTGTGGGTGTGATTGTAGACTTTAAAAGTAGCTGACTTGTTGCTAAAAATCTTAGTTTTTTCTTATTTCAAGAGGGGCTAAGAGAAAGAGTAGTACTGGAGAAACAATATGTTTGTGGTGAGCCGATGTCAGTGACACTTTTCAAAGCCTCCACTTTTTATTTGGATCAAGACAATAAACTGCAACATGAGCAGTGTTAGGAGCAGAGATCCTGCCCAACCATCACCCCTATAGGTTGACTGGCTGCTGGCATGTGTTCCTTGCTGAGGTGTAAGCAGAACCAATACAGAGATTTTGCTGCTGTGAGACAAAAAGCATCATTCCTCTGGCAGGTAGCCATGTTCCCAATCTCCTCTGCTGCCAGGATTCAGCTGGCTGAGCTGTGCTGTTCTGAGAAAAGACTGGGAGAAATTACTATAGTGTCTGTCAGATGCTGTCCCCATGACTTCGCCATCTTTCTTAATTTAATGACAAGATCACTCTGTTTGGAACTTGTCCTGAAGTCTTATTGGGTTTACAACATATGATCCACTCTCTCTTTTTTGATCCCTTTTCTGGGGTATACTCATCTAATTACATCAAACATTGGCTATATGCCTTCATTTTTAAGGCTCTCTGCTATTTATCCCCACCCTACTAATTATCTTTCATTGTTAATGAGATACTGACTCCTGCCTTTAATATCAGTGGCTGACTTAAACATCTTTCAGACAAGTTCCTCCAAGCTTTCTTACCATGCTGCTTCTCAGGTTTTGAGACACTTTATGTAAACACTCTCAAGGGTCTTGATTCATCCTCCTGTTTCTTCTACAGAGCCCCAGTTCCCCATTCTGGCACCTCCAGCCACAGATCCTTCCTTTCCTGTTCACCTCCCAGCCTGTCAAGCTCAGCCCTCTTCCCCAGCTCTGCCTTGGGCAGTGCACCATGGCCGTCCAGCGGGAGAGAGCAGCAGAGATTTTTATTCTTTTTTCCGATTATGTTAAGCTCACATTTAGTGACAGGTGCCACTGCAGAACCAGCTCCTGCAGTCTTATTTTGGGCCACAAATCTCTGACAGAATTTTCCAACAGGCTGTTAAAAGGGAAATCATGTTCCAGGCAGGGACAGGGCTACAGATTCCTGCCAGTTGGCAAAGCATTGCTGCTGAGCTGCCACTTCAGTTTGTTAATGCTTGGTGCAGCTTTCCTTTGCTTTAGCTTTCTGTTTTAGGATAAGGTCAGAAGAAGAAATTAGTTGTGAATTTCTTAGGTGAGCATTGCTCAAATGCAGAAGAGGAGGTAATACAGAGCAAATAAAGCACAGACCTGTTTTGAGGGGCAGATATGGGAGGAAAAGCAGAAAATTTAATCCTCTCTGACAAGCCATGGTGAGAAAAGCAGAGAGGACATTTTTTTCAAATCCAGCAATATTTCCTGATCCTTTAGTACCTCTGTAGCCACTGGCACAACCTATATGTAAAGGGCTGAAGGTTAAAAGAAAGCAGGTTTGCCAGTTCAAGTGTTTAACTGTGCAGTAGAAGCTCGCATTCTCCTGCTGTGATCACTGGACCATTCACTACCACATCAGAGGGCATTGGGACAAGATGCCAAACATGTCTTAGGCATGCTCTGTGGAGTTTAAGGGGTACATCTTGAAGGAGAGAATATGGAATTGCACTTACCCATCACTGACAGCTTTAAGCAGCTCTGTTCTGTGCAAATGCAGCACGGTAAGAAAACCATGGAATCACGTAGGTTGGAAAAGACCTCTAAGCTGGAGGCCAACTGTTAACTGGACTGCCATGTTCACCATTAAACCATGCCCCTAAATGTCACATCTGCATATATTTTGAATGCTTCCAGGGATGGTGATTTCACCACTTCCCTAGGTATGCTGTCCTAATGCCTGATCACCCTTTCAGTGAAGAAACTTCCACTAATGTCATGTTCTCCTGGCCATTTCCATTGTCCTATCACTTGTCACCTGGGAGAAGAGACCCCTACCTCACTACAGCCTCCTTTCAGGTAGTTGTAGAGAGGGATAAGGTCACTCCTGAGCCTGCTTTTCTCCAGGCTAAACTTTCCCAACTCTCTCAGCTGTTCCTCATAGGACTCACCCTCTAGACCCTTCACCAGCTCTGTAGCCCTTCTCTGATCATGCTCCAGCACCTCAATGTCCTTCTTAAAGTGAGTGGCACTCAAGGTGTGGCCTAACCAGGACCGAGTACAGGGGTGCAATCACTGCCCTGGTCCTGCTGGCCACACTATTCCTGATACAGGCCAGGTTGCCTTTGATCTTTTTGGCCACCTGGACAAAGCTGGCTCGTGTTCAACTGCTGTCAACCAACACCCCCAGGTCCTTTCCTGCTGGACAGCTTTCCAGCCACTCTGCCCCCAGGCTGTAGTGCTGCATGGGGTTGTTGTGACCCAAGTGCAGGACCCAAGACCTTACCCTGTTGAACCTCATGCAACTGGCCTCAGTCCATCAATCCAGCCTGTCCAGATCTCTCTGGAGAGCCTTCCTGCCCTCCAGCAGATCAACACTCCCACCCAGCTTGCTATTGTCTGCAAAGTGACTGAAGGTACACACAGTTCCCTCATTCAGTCATTGATGAAGGTATTAAACAGGACTGGCCACCCCAAATGTTCATGAGTGCTATTTTTTAATTTGACTATTCTTTTAAGATGTTTAAAAAGGAAACTAAACTATAAGTCTAAATGCTGTTTAAGTGTTCCAGATGAAAAGTTTATATCCATACGCTGGTTTTTCAGAATATTTATTTTCTCATCTTCCATAAAGATAGTATTTGTATTGCATTGCACATGTTTTCTCCTTCCACAAAGCCTTTTTTCAAACCTGTCTGAGATTTTTGGAAGGATGTTTGAAAATTTAATTTTATGAGAAACGGGATAAATCAACAAAAAAAATTTTTTTGTTCTTATATAGCTTTTAAATAATTTTGTCTTCTCTCCATATCACACATTTTTCCACTTTAAAATTATGTGCAGTACACAATCTCTTTGCATCTTAGAAGAAAGAACAGTACAGAGGTGAACTGATTAAAATGTTCAGGTTTTTTTTCCCAAAATCTCAGGATGTTTTTAAAGGGGTTACAAGAATGTATAATCTCTAGATCTGATGATGAAGAAGAACTGGTAGTGTAAACCAGGTGAGTTCATTTTTCAAGTACCACTCCAGTAGGTAATGATCATACAGGTTAATTTCAAAGATACTGATCTCTTGTCTGCTAATGACAATCCAGTTTGAAGCAAACAGATATTTCCAATGTTTCTAACATTTTACCAGCACAACCAAACCCATAGAGGAACTCTTGTAAAAAGTGTCAGATCAGTATCACAGAAAGGGCACAATGACTTGACAATCCCTTTACTCTGTTCAGCACTTGAGAATTTTTATTGATGTATTTATAATCTGAATCAACAAAGCAAATGTCTTATGTAAATGTATTTTATGTAACTCCAATATATGAGTTGTTTGACTGCTCTTACTGAAAGTATTTATTCCAGTACTTCCTTGCTTTAATCATAGGGCTTCAATGAAAACTTCTGTCTCAAAACATTGCTTCTTTTGTGTTTGTGCCCACTTCCAGCATCCTGAATAGGCATCTTTGTGTGGACAGAGTGCATTCCCGATGCAGTAACTCTTGCATTCTGTGGCCTTGGAAGATAGTGCTGTCCATTCAAACTCCAGGTGCTATTTTTCAGTAGGGCTTTAATATTTCCATTAACATTATGAAACAGTTAAGTCATCGTGAAGTTGTTATGATTAGAGCTCAGAGATTGTTCCTAAAATGAAGAAAAACAGTTCATTGCCCATTGTATTCTAGACTTTATAGGGTGGCTGTTTGAAAGGACTCATACCAACAGAATTTGTAATGTATTTATTTTTGACTTTTATTACACCAAAGCCAAGACTCCCTTTGGATTAGCCAGTCAACACTTGTCTTCAGTCAGCTGTTAGTCATTGCATAATCATTAAATCATAGAATGGTTGAGGTTAGAAGGAATGTTCATCCCCCGTGCTCGAGCAGTGTCACTTGCTGCCCAAGACCATGTTCAGGTGGCTTTTTAATATCTTATTTTTTGATACAGAGATGCCACAACCTCTCTTTGGCAACCTCTTGCAGTGCTCAGTGAAACATATCCTGATGCTTTTTCCTGATTCCTTACCCAGGACTATAGAGTACATCCTGGGCTCTCAGCTGACTCATCATCCATCCATCTCCACGTGCTCAGGCTGTTCTGTCACAAAGGGCAACTCCTTCTCCTCATCTTCTAAGCCTGCCCTTCTTAAGAGCTTGCATCCTTCTGTTGGAGCACTCCAGCCATGCCAGCCATTCCACCATGTCTCTGCGATCCCGAAAAGATCATAGCCTGTGACAGCAGGCAGATCTCTAACTCCTCATGTCTATTCCCCATGCTGCATGCATGAGTGTGCAGGCACTCCAGAGGGGCACACTGGCGTGCTGATGGGTTTTCACATCTTGGTGCCCTGTAGGCACTCCTTGCTTACATGCAATTGCTTGTAAGCGATTAAGGTGGCCTTGCTTAACCCTGTTTTGCTGATTTTGTGTTCCCTTTCATGCACATTTTCATCAGTCCTTTGCCTGTAATTGTGTCCATCATGTCCTCACAGGGCTGCTGGTAACTCTCTTTCACCATCATCATGCACATAACTTTCAGTTCCATCTAGATTAGTTCTGCAGAATGGCTTTGCCTCCTGGAAAACATAAACAAAACCAAACCAGGATTATTTTAAGAATGTATGATAGGGACAGAAAATTCTAATCTGTCCTCAAGTATTTATGCTTACTGAAGTTGCTGTTTCTTTTCATGCTCTACAGAAAAAGCTGCACAATGTTTATGTTGGGGCTGAGTAAAGGTAGCTAGGATGAATTGTCTTTTATCTTTGACAAAAACAAATGTTACAAAAGTCTCTTCCAAAAACCTGAACAACACAATAAGCTTTCAGAGAAGAGAAATGGCTCACTATGTTCACATTTATTCATATTTCTCAGTAAACTCAAAGGTCATACAGTTCTCAAGTTGTCACACAATGGGTATACCACAATGGCTGTTTCATCATATCTTTCCCTCTCTCTGTCTAAGCCTGAACATGCTTTCAGCTTCACTTCGTGGCCTAAATGAAAACATTACATGCATTAGGGTTAGGACTGAATAGTTCTGACACACAGAATGTGATTTTCACAGAAAACTGAAGAAAGAAGAAAACTATGACTCTCCTCTACAGAAACCCACCCTTATGGATTCAAAAAAGTCTGTTGTCCAGGCTCATGATAATACATTTAACCTAGTGCATCTGGTGCAGAATGAAGGAAAATGATACTACAGAAAGATGTAAATTTCACTCAGGAGAGGCTGAAATCTTGACATTATAATGCTACGACAACCTGGTTTGTTAATGTTATGATCTGCAATAGCTTAGCCTCTGTTTACTCTGGACAAACATGGTGCTGGTGAATGGTGCTCATCTTTCAACCCTGCAGCGGGAAGTCCTTTGTCTGTTCAGGGAGCACGTACTGTGCTCACATGGTTACTTCATCTCCCTGCCACCATTGCACCACTGCCAGGCCCTCCTGCCTGCCCTGCCAAGAGGAAACCTTGGGAAATGAGGCAGAGAGACACAGGAATGCCCAGCTGGGAAAGCTGACAGCATTTTATTAAGGGCTCCTATGGATTCTAACTCACTGCCTCTGACTTCTTTCTAGCTACCATGGAAGAGTGATCCCTGGTTCCCTAGGAGCATCATCTTGACTAGCAGTCAAACACAGGCAATTATGCCAGGAGCAGTGTAGGGAAAAGAGTGTGTCAAGAAGCTTGTGTATATGAGACGAGGAAACCAAAACCCCCAGGTGCCTGAAACTCTGCAAAAATGTGACAGGCAAATTGGGGGGGGCCTGTGTGTGAGTTGTATTCAACTCTGAGCACCATGTGAAATGGAAGTAAAGCAGCTGTGAAAAAAGTTGCTGATTCAGAGGCTAGATATCTGTCAAAAATACAAGGTAAGTTAAGAAAAGTCAATTGCGTACCAAAGAACGCAGAATTTCCAGAAAGAAATAAACACAGTTAAAAACCTTACAATAAAAATGAGTAAAAAGATGTTGGGGAAAGGCTATCTGGTCCAACACCATCTGGCAACAAGATATCGATATCCACAACTGAGGAATATATAGTTAGAATTTCCCAATTTGTACTTAGTGAAAACAACAATCAAACTGCACCAGGATGCACAATAAAATCAATAAGGCTCTAAGTTTTGGAAGGTAAAAAGCCTATACCATCCTCGATGATATTAAATAAACACCTGAACAACAGCAATGCAAACCAGTGTAGGGGGATGAAGGTTAAAAGCTCCAAGCAGAAGTCTGCAAAAGGCAGTGAGCACGCAGTGACAGGGAGCAGCATGTAGGGCTGCACAAGGAAGGAACAGAGGCTGAAGTGACTCCCAGCATTTCTAAAGCACAGCTGTCATGAGCAAAACAATTTCACAAAGCCCAGACACAAGGACCGAACTTGCTTACCAAGAAACTTGGTAAATGGATTTTGTGCAACACAAAATATTTATTTTGAAAACATTAAAGGAAGAACTGTGTCAAGAGACTGGAACATTACTTATAGGTTGAAATCTTTATATATATTTATCAGGCAGGGATATATATTAAGAAAATTTAAGAAAAGATTGAGAAACAATAAGAAAAATGTATTTTTGTTAAACATGACTCAGTATATACTGCACTGAAATAATTTCCCAGGCGTAAGTAATTTAGGTATAAAGATAAAATAATATCTTGTAAATAAATAGCTTACAATTGTTTTAGAAAAGAAAATATTTATTCTATGCTTGTAAACATGCCAGGTCGTGTTAGGAGAAAGTGTACATTAGATAGACATATATTCACAGATATAATGATCAATATAGAAATATTTTTAAACATATGAGAAAAAAATTGCTGTAGTGCAAGATATAGCTGTACTGCCAAAAACCCACAACACACCTACAAATGTTTCTTTAGTGCTCCAGCAGAAATGTAGAGAGGAATTTGATAAATAGAACAGCAAATAAAAGTCTATTAATTGGCTTAATTCTGTGGTGATTATGGAAAATGAAGGTGTAACTATTTGCTTAGGTTTAGCTCCAGGGACTAATGCAACATAAAAATGGCTAAAATTGTATACTGTTAGCCTCAAAGGAATGTAGATTTAGAAATATATCAAAGAATGGGAAATGTGAGAAAAAATCAGAAATACCCAAGAAATGTTTGCAAAGATAACTGTAGAGACTTTAGATCTGCATTTGAAAAATGGTCTCGATTTGCCTGCATGTGCTTCAAATTCTCTATCAGTTTGGATTATTTTCTCCATTCACAGAAACAGTACTATTCAAGTATAAAATACGTAATGTCATCTTTAAAAAAGCTATATGTTGTATCTGGTATGTTTGTGATGCTATGCTGAATGTGATGATTGCTTATAAATTGTACCAAATTTGACTACTATAAGTTCAAATGTTTTGCAAAAGGATACGAGTGTACCCATTTTCTATTGAGTGTAGACTATCCACAATCCAGTATTCCCATGGAAGGAAAAGTACAGACATTCAAAACTAGAGAGTTAAGTCCAAACTTAACTGGCATAGATAAAAGTATTTGAAATTAGGTAGTTATCAATAAAAACTGAGAACTGGACTTCCTTGCAATATAATGGGCAATATTAAAAATGTGAATATTGTGATCTGTTACTTTCACAAGCAAAAAATAAAAGTGAAAACGTTCTAGAAAAAAGCGGATTTGAGACAGTGGCAAACAAGTTGGAAAGACTAGATGCTTTTTTAAATTTTCATCAGGTTGGTGCAAAATTGTTATAGAACATGATCAGGTATATAAAAGCTACGCTGGACATCTGAATTATTACACAAAAATGGGAAGGGGAGAAAAAGAGAAGTAGAAATTTCTAAGTTAAAATATAGGACAGATTAAAATTTGACATCTTTGAGGAGCAGGAGTGAGCCCATCACTGTAGAGAGCAAATGCTAGAGCTGTTTTGGAAATCATGAAATGACATTTGAAAATGCCTTGTGTTATTTTTTTGCTTATGGAAGAGAGGGTTGTAAAGATAATTGTTCCTTCCTGAAAGTGGCATGATCAATCCAGATCAGCTGTTGATGTGTGGCAGTGCAAGATGTACCAGACTTCTGTGAATTCTTCATTCTGTTCTATTCTCCATTTTTACCCCTTACAGTCTTTTAATTATCTTAAAAATACACCCTTCTTATAAGTTTTTGATTCAGAGTAGAAGTTTTGGTGTGATAGATTAAAAAGTCTATGATTTATACAGAAAATAAAATAGGAAAAGTAGAGTTTAAAATTAGACTATATTAGCCTAACTGGTGGATTAATTGTAGCAGCTTGGTGCATGTGTTATTTTTGGCTTAGTTACTCACACTCGCACATTTTTCAGCAGAATAGTGGGAGTGAGGCACTGAACAAACAAGACACGGAACAAAAAATAAAGATATTAAACTTGAATTGCAAAGTGAACATTTCAGAGGGTTAACTGAGAGTCTGTTAGAAGCTGAATGTAAAGAAAATAGGCAGTTATGGCACAGCAGGATGATTATTTCCATTCACTATTTATCTTACTTTCTTCAGCAAATGAGATTAAAGCTACAACAGCAGATATGAAATTTCATGGGAAAGGTTGCTTTTCAAAAATGATTAACTACATGCACACAAGAGAACAAGAACCTGTGGGCATTCCATGGGAAACCAAAGCCTTCTAAGCCTCATTGGCACGATCATGGCTGCAGCACTGCAAGGACAGCGGGACCTTGGATGGAGCGCACTGTGCAGGGTGCTAGAGCCCCAGGGAGCCGGTGTTCACCAGGGCTTAGATGGGACAAGTGGTTTGTCCCCAACACGAGTGTGGGGACATATTGAGAAAATAGCCCAAGGATTATTTTCAGTCATAGATTTAGACAAGTTGTGGCTCCCGGAGGTGAGTGAAATCCTCCTGAGGACCAACCAGCTCCATCAAAGGATTGAGGTTAAGGGATTCTACTAAAAATATTTTTCAAAAAGTGCAATGAACAAATGAAAATGATGAAAAAAAAGATTGAAATAAAGAAATATAGGAGTATAAAAAGCAGAAAGAGAAGAACCTTAGTACTGACATTTTGTAAGGCTGTCAGGTAGCCCAGGCCCACAGCTCGCTCTCAGCACCAATGTCGCCTTGAGGGCCCCCTTAGTCAGCTCTGATCTATTTTGGCCACCAGTTCAAAGGATTTATTTACAGTACAAAACCTTCTTTAATGATGTATCTGTTCTATTTAATACACAAAATTTGGGATTTTACAGAATAGCTAGACCAGGAGAACCCAAAACCTGCAGTTTCTGAATATATATCATATTCAGAAGAGCAAGATGCCTGAAATTCTCACTTTTTATCTTCAGGCAGATACCAGAGTCAAGAGTTATGTAGAAGGAAAAAAAACTGGCAGAAGATCTAGATATGAAGATTGCCTAGTTCTGTGGGTAAAAGGCATGAGTCTTGCATTCCTTAGTACAGGAACACTCTCAAGTAACTTTCCACAGCTAACATCTTTTCAGTAGGCACATACCATGTTTCACTACTTCAGGATTTTCCCTAGAGTGTGGAGGGCATATTCTTAGGGCAGACTTTCTCCTCTCATTGTTTCTGTATTTTTCATCTGCCTTCCCAAATCAATATTCAGCCAAGTCCCTGCAAAGAGAGTCTGAAATATTGATCAGACTTCCTGTAATTTTTTTCTAGTTGGAGACTTCTTAGGTGTCTTCTCTCTTAAAGAGAGGGCAGGGATGAAAGTCAGCAATGTTTAACCTGATTTACCTTTATTTTCCCAGAGCTTCCCAAGAATTTAGGCACTTAAATATCTAAATATCTGATGATTGCTCAGATTCTCCATATTCATTTGTTTCCATTATCTATATTGCCTCAAATTAGGATAGTGTAGAGACAGTGCTTAATATCAGATACAGTGATTAGCATGCTATCATGCTCTTTGGAGCCCCAACATTCACCTTCTAGTCTTGAAGCCAAAGAAACATTTTTCTTCCTTTAAGAGTATCTCTGGCAATAGTTCTTCTGTTCTGCTGAGATTTCTGGCAGGGAAACTAGGAATACTTCCTGTAATAAAGGTATGCTAAGGCACCTTTACCTGGAGTACATATGGTAGTAGGAATATCTAGATATCCATGCATGCTTGCAGTAGTGATGTCAAGGAGGAAAATGAGGTAAAATGGGATCTCTTCTTGCAGAGGCCCCTAAGTTCTTTATAGCAGTGCTTGATGGCGGCAGATATGAGCACTGGTGGAACTCATACTGGGCTGTATACACCAGACCACAGCACATTCCCTGAGTTCAGAATGCTTCTCAGCAGAATAAATGCAGACTTACTTTCCAATCCTGCAGATTTTGTTTTGAGCTTCAGAGCAGAAATGATGGATTTTAAAGAATGCTCAAGGGTTGCTTTAGGTGGGGAAACATTAGAGTTTTGGACAGCCATCCTTGGATCTCTCCAACTAGGAGATGTGTCTAGAGGGCTAATTGTTTACCTTCTGACAGTATGTTGTTATTTTTGCAAAATTATAAGCAAAAATAGGATAAAGGAAGAAAGAACCAGCAGTTCTTGAAGAAAAGTCTCTGCTCTTGTGAAATAAAAGAGAAGTGTTATTGAATCAAAATGGTAGAAGCAGCACACACCCATGGTACTTTGCCTGCCAGCAAAAGAAGGCATTCAGAGCAGACAAGTGTCTAAAGCAGAAAACGAAAGCATGCAAACCTCTAATGCCAATGGTACAGCCTTCTTAAGCCTTAGAATGATCAGGCTGGCTCAGATCAAAACTCATATAACTCTGCGTTATGTTTTAAGAGTATGAATAGGTTATCTTTAAAACAAGACAGCTGCCTCAAAAGTTGTTTTTGTGGTTAGCCACCTAGGTTTCAGAAAGATCAGTGGTTAGGAACTTCTGTAAATATCTGTAATACTTTCATGCACAGCATAACACAGTCAAACACAGTGATGTGTTTGACTCCAGAATATTGATACAACTCAGGTAGTGCAGACATTTCCACTCATTTGAGCCATGTCCCTATACCTTTCTGTATGTTGCAGAAATGAATGTTAGAGTAAGTAATTTGGTCTTTCTGTGGGCCTCGGTTTCCACTCTACTTAACAAATCTTTAAAACTTACTCGGTACTTTTCAAACACATGAAAATGACGTGATAAGCAATGGTAAGGATTGTCTCTAATAGTCATATACAGATAAATTCTGTTATTTAATGATAATTTCCACAAATCTTCAAGACTTCAAATGCTTTTTTGCAAGTTTTGGGTAAAAGCCCAGGTTATTCTCTTTTTTAAAGAGATACTCAATTATTGGTGTTGGAAAATACCTCTATAAAATCATGAGCTTTCTTCTTCTACAGTTACTCATTATTTATGTATTAAACTACACAGTGTTTGCACACCTTTTCCAGTCTTCTGCAAAGGCTGGAGTCTTCTGTGTGACAGAGAAAAAAATACTACTTTTGTGAAAGTTTTGTTGATAGGAAGAGGAAGCATGCTCTGCACTTCTTTGAAGGGATTCTTTAAGTCCCTTACCCTTAAAACATGCTGGCTTCTAGGGCAGCTTTGGGATGATAGCCCAAAATATATCAGCCTGCCTTTTCCTTAAGATTGGCCTGCCCAGAGCCTCTGCATTTCTCCTCAGAAAGCTTCCTCTTCATGCCAATGCCAAATTCCATCAGAAGCACTGCCTGGGGACAGCTGGCCAAGTGCTTCAAGAAATAGCTGCTTTGTTTCTGCACAGAAATCCCATTCCATATCTCCAGTGAGGATGTGGCAGTGCATATAGCAAAACCAAACACCCTGTAAGTCATCTTCATTAACTGTCTGGTAATCCAATCCTTAGAGAATTGTATGGTCCGAAGCAGTCTCTCTGTTAGACTGTAGCTGACTTAGGTGTCTGTGCTGTGTCACAGTGGCTCACTCTCCCCAGGATCAGGCAAAGGACTGATGAGGAAAGGCTGCCTTAACCCCAAACATCAGCTGCAGACTAGGCAAGGGACACTCCGGAGGCATGGCAGGGGGAGTTGCAGCAGACTGTCACAAAGGACGACCCAGGCTGCTTAGCTCAAGACAGCAGAAAGGGTTTGCTTGGATGGTAAGTGCTGACAGGCCTGAGCTGTTAGTGTACATTTTTAGCACTGTTTTAAGCACAGTTTGACGTCGTAAAATTGTGTCACTCTTGGCAGGGTGTAGTTAAGACAAATAACTTCATACAAATCTCTTTCTAAGCTATCAAAAATCTGAGTAAATGTAAAAATCTGTAAATGTATAGTGGAATCTGAGAACAGGATGCACAATGGCTATGTTGTATGTCATTGTACTGAGATACCATCAGAAAGATGGCGGTAAATTTGCTCTTACTACAAAGCAGAGGAAAGGAATCAAGACACACTGTATGAAAACCAGTCAGCATAACTGGCTGTAAATGCTGGCATTGCACAATGTAAATACGATTTTATTTAACCCATCAGTTTGTTCTCTGCTGTACAGCAAGCAGTTATGGAAAGGGTCCCAGGAGAGTCAGATATGAGGATACCCTCCTGCCTCTGAAATAGACATAATGACCATGCTGATGCTAAGAAAATTGCAAGGACCTGAGGATGTGTCTCTAGAAAAAAACTGTCCTCTCATATGGGGACAGGTGGGGGTGGTCAGGAGCCAAGGCCTGTGCGGTTGTTATCAGAGACAGCATGGGTTCACTATTTTCCTTGTGTTTTAGGGTTGTCAGAAAGACTTCCTTAGTTCAGGTTCTGACCAATCCGACCAAGAGTGTCCCTGCTCATCGTGTGAAGGCTGGACTCAATGACTTTTAAAACTCTCTTCCAACCCAAACTATTTTATGATTCATTAGGCACAATTCCTTCCTGAACTTGCCTGATTCTAGTGGGTATGCACTGGTCCCTTCTCAATGGGATAAACTGTTCTGATTGTTAGGGGAAACTTCCTGCTACCAGTTTGCAAACCCTCTAGGTGACAGCCTTATCTTTGATTTCACTCCCAATCCCACTTTCCTATTTTCACAGCTAACACTTCTACTAGCAGTGAAACATCAGCTGTGCCTCTTCATGAAGCTTTAGCTCGTAATTTTGAGCAATTATTTTGGTGAGAACTTTACTATGGAACAGAGAAAAAGATAGCTATTGTTTAATATCACTTAATACACCTTGTTCACTTCAGATTTGTGATAAATGATGCACATTGCTCTGGGATTTTGCCAAAGCAATCATTAACATACAGGTAATGGAAACGGTCATTCATTCTGTATTTCAAAAGATAAGCAAAGAGATTATTTACCTCAGATATCTTCAAAAACGCTTATGTAGTATTACAAAGACTAGCGCATAGAAATGTGTGTTCAGAACAGTGTCCAAGGGCTTTTGTCTTCTTACCATTGCTACATCTCAGTGAAACATTCCCAGTGAATGAACACAAACAGCGTACAAGCTGTAGTAGCACCCTCCTATGGGACCTTCTAACTTCTTACCCTTCAGTTTTTCAAGACTTCACAAGTCTGTGGGTGATATGATTTGGTATTGATGATTGTCCCATTTTGAGTGGTAGGTTGGACCAAGTGACTTCCAGAGAACCCCTCTGACCTGTTTTAAATCATGTACTCTTTGACTTATTATGTATCAGCACAATGACAGCATTTAAGCAGAGAATGCAATATTCCAAATAAAGCATACAAACTATCAGGAAACTTTGGTTTCTTTTTAGAAAAAAGAAAAAGAAGTGGATAGAGTTGAGGCAATGAGGAAAATTGTTTTTAAAAAGAATGAACCAATTTTGTAGGTAGATAAAGAATTATGGTCTGAAGTCTAGGATCCAAGGACTGCTCACCTACACTATATCAGTACTAAATAAGTAAAATGAAGGAACAAAAGATTGCACTAACTTCTGACAGCTTCATTCCTGATTACTACACTTCTATCACAGCTAGTAGAGCACTGTCAGAAGCTTTCTAAAATTATTATAGTGACTGGTGCAAGCACTATTTTAATTATTACAGGTGAGTCACAGATCACTGAACTTTTAGAATTGAACTGCATCCATACCTTTCTGTAACAACTCTCCCTTTTCTCTGGAGGCTAGAAAATTTCAGGCTGGTCTGATCTCTTAGAACAAGAGAAACTACATTATTCCATGTTATAATTTCACTACAATGGACTCAGACTAAGATTTCTGTGGAGTCTGAAGGCAGTTACAGAATATCTATCCTTTTTTTCCTGTAACATTCATAACTTGCATGTCCCAAATTTTCTGCTCAGTTGACAAATATGTTTTCTTCACATGTTGCATAATACACACCTGGTGGTATATCCACATCTGTAGAGGTATGTGACAAGATAATAATCTCAACATGCAAACAGGTGATCTTTGACAAAATCATGACCTTGACTTGACTGAGAAATGCTCATAAAGCTGGGAAAAACTAAGGCTTTATTTTTCTGAGAGCTTTATGTGTATGCTTTGGGCTTTTGGCAGCACTCTTCTAGCTGTTGTTTCCATCAAGGAAGAAAGTAATTGTTCTTATCTGTCCCTGGCCACTAATGTGCACATTGTGTGTTACTCACTGTCAAGCATGAAAAAGCAGCAACCCTGGCATGTGTGTGGGAGTGTGTATAGATTTTGCACAACAAAACAGAATTTTGGTCCCTCTTGTAGTTTTCCAGGACAGAACAAATTTTCTTTGTGAGCGGAGATGATGGTTCTCCAGAGGCAGCTCTGCAGCTGCTGTGCTGTGTGGCTGCATAGGCTGGGGCTGAGAACAGCAAAAAGAGCCTCTTTCTCCCTCATGGAGGTGAAAATCAGAGCTGACCCTCTCATGCAGAGGATTGGGTCTCATTAACTCTGGTCCCATAGAAGGGGAAGCATTGGAAACCAAGAAAACCACATCATGAGAGCCACAGAAAAGTAGGGAAGGGAGACATACAGATTAGTCACCAAATCCCCAGCTGGCAGAGAAACTGCAGCCTACTTGGACAGCCTCTTGTTGGAGTTTACCAACATTATTTCTAATATCTAACTGAAGTTTCTCACTGTAACACACACACATTATTTCTCAGTTCTTCCAAACACAAGAGACTATTTCCTTTTCTTTGCAAAGGTATCTTTTACTTGCTTGAAGACTGCTACATTTCATATCAGTCTTCTCCAAGCCAAATAACTTCAGTTCTTACTTTTCTTTTTCAAAGGATGTGGTCTTTGAAAGTCTAATCATTTTCACCTCTCTCCCAAGCCCTCTTTGGTTTGACAGTGTCTTTCCTGAAGAGCTGTGCTCAGAATTGAACTAAATATATGAGGATCTCAGTAAATCTTGTCTTAATTTTTGTTTGGAAAGTGGCTTAAGAATCTATTTTCAGAACTCTCATTAATTTTCAGCCTCAACACAGATAAGCAACTTGCTACCCCAAACATTTCAGTCCAGGAATATGATATCAGGTTCTTATTATTATAATGGGAACCCTTCAGTGAATATCCTAGTAATGTAACACTAGAATATCCTCTCAGTCCTGGCTGGTTTGTGTTGTAGTTGCCAAGCATAAAACTATTCTGCAACTGAACATGGTTCCCTTGGCCCATCTAGACTGAAGAAATTGAGTCTAGAAAAAACCCAGAACTATAACATTCAACATTCCCCAATATCAAAGGTACCATTGCAGAGCAAGAAGTGGCCTTACTATTCCAGAGAAAGTATAATAAAATTTCTAGGTATGAGACTCACAACATATTTCCAGAATGATGGCTCATAGAGTGGGCTCACCCAGAAAAATACAATTGAGGAAAAATCTACTTCTTCGATTGACCAACTCTGAAATTTAATCAAACTTTCTTGCTTTGTCATCCTTTTAGTAGAAATGTTCAACAATTACTGAGTAATATGAACAGTTCAGCAAAACAGTGAGTTCTCCTGGGAATGCAATCTGGCACTTGTAGTCAAAGGATGTGTAGTTGACTAAATAGAGCTCCATGTGGATGTGAATGTCTTTCAGGTACACCAGAACGATTTGAGGAAGGAACAGGAAAATATTTGAGCCAAAGGTGACCAACCCCATATGGGAGTCATAGACTATGGTGCATTCTTTCACCATGTCAATGAATAGTATTGAGAAACATGATAAAGGATTCCACAGAGTGAAGTGCATTAATGTGAAACATGCATCACTTTTCAACTAAGCTACATTTTGAAAATTCTACATTTTGAACAAAAGTAAAGTATTAAATTTATTTATTTAAAGGGTTTCTGCATATATCAGTAGATGCTGGTGGAATTTAATAACTAATCTGTGTGCTCTGACCTAAATCAGGAATCTGCCATCAGAAGATTTTGGCTATGAAAATAATACAGGTGCTCATTAATTGCCCAAGGTGCTCTTTGGACTGAGAGCCTGTAGGGAAACACTTCCATATTATGTTGCTAGTTAACTGTGTCTCAATTTCTTACGGTTTATTTAGCTTATTTTTTCAACTTAAAATTACTGACTACTAAATCTCAGAATTTAGACAGTATAATAAAAACAGTAAAGATATCTCTGCAGAAAGTCTTTCTTTAATTAGTAGGATGTTCCTTTTGCCATGCCCACAAGTGAAAGAGTAAAGAAATAAAAAAGTAGGTGCAGTTTTTAATTTAGAAACGTCAAAGTATAACTGAACTGTATGAAAAAGAATTGGAGCACACAAATGTATGCATAAATATGTATATGTAGTTAAAAACTAACAGAAAAGGTACAGGAACAAATTTATTTCTCCCTAAATGCAGGTAGACAGGAAAGATTTGCAATCCTTAAAACAATGTTATAGTATAAAATGAAGATTTTCCTGAATGACCCCATGTGGAGGCTTACAGTCCTCTTGACAGAAAAATGAGTAAAACATGGATTTGATAAAGTTGGCCTAGCCTGGAAGGATTTAATCAAGAGCTTCTTGAAACTTGTAGTTCTTGGTGTTTTCTCTGAAACAAAATGTAACATAAGAGTGAGCTTACCTGATACTTCCTGCTATATGTTTGGCACTCTTTCTTGCTCTACCAGTTTGTTTGCTACTCTAAAATGTATGATTTTTTTCAGGAATGAGGTTTTGGATACATAAATCCAGAAACATTCCTCCAATGCATTAATAATATCCTAGAGGAACCTTAAATATATTGAATTGTTATTTAACTAAAAAGAGTTTATCAAATGGCTTCTAGAAAGTATCTATTAAGAAGTACAGGTAAGCAGAGTCATAGCTCTGTATATGATCATTATATAAATATCCGTAAAGGTAAAACCAGAAATCAGGTGGGAATTTCTAATGCTCATGGGAAGTTTTTGTTCAGGATATAATTTTACTAAGCTTGCTATATCCAGGCTTGAACAAGGTACTTATGCATCTATGTGCAAATTAATACATACAGTTTATGTATAAGTAAGCAAGCAAAACATTTTACAGAAGTTCTTTTGAAAATCTGTGACTTTCACTGTATCCATTGGTTGCTGATGCTGTTTTAGTCTCTGCCAGCACACAGCAAAGGAGAAAACAGGCCACAGAGATTGCAATTGCCCCGTGTTCAGAGGGTTAATTCTTCCAGAGAAAGAAAACTAGTTAGGAGATTTTTACCTATGCCTGCCAAGGCAGGTATCTTTGGTGCTGTTCATCTGTTAGTACTTGAAAATATGGAATGCCTTAAGATCCTCAGATCTACCCTGTTCTGCCTCTCTCCTGGGACTCCAAAGAAAAATGCCTTTTGTTCCACTTTGGTAACATATTATTATATTTTAGCCTACATTAAAGAAAACTAAAACCAAATTCCTTGTAAGGAGCAATATCCCTAATTGGTCAAGTGCATATGTCAGTTCCATTAATATGTGTACACTGGGAATGAGAGAACTTTGGGTATAGGGATACTACATCTAAGAGAATTCATCACTGAGTTAATCAACACATCAAATTGTTTTGAAGACCAATAAAGCAGAAAATCAGAAATTAAAGAATCATGATTATACTAAATAGTTCAAATGAGAAGAAAGAATGTATTGTTTTTTCTTTTCAAGCCAGCCAAAACACTCCAAGTGTTTGAGTGTGAGTCTGGAGAATGCAGGCATTTTGCCCACATTGAAAAAAAAAAGTTATAGTGAATTTTCTTAGAACAGCTGTAGTACTGGCAAGGCTTTGAAGAGTGAATTGACTTCTTTTTCATGAAGGGAAACAGTTCACTTTGATCAAATAGGCGTTTGAAAAACCATAGTTTGCTTATTACCATGACTGTTACATACCCACATCCTAGCATGCAAATTCTTTCAGTGCTTGTGGGGAATGGACCATGCTCAATCCACTGCAGCTCTGGATTGCTTCAGATCATGCATTTTACAGGACTATCCATTACTATTCTAGCAGATTTTGTACCTGTATTAAAGAAGGACCAGGAGTGGCAGTAAAACTGCCAGCAACAACATGGTCATCAGTCTGACTCAACAGTGTGCAAAGCTTTAGAACAGATTTTAAAAGAAAGAAATGGACAATGGGAAGGACAATGAAATGGAACATAAATTTTTCCGAAGGTAGATCATGCTGTACTGATCTGATACTTTTGATAATAGAAATATCTGTTTAAGAGAAATGCTATTGATTTAATTTGCTTTGATTCCAGAAGAACCTAAAATACAGTACCAGCTTGAATATCTTGCAGCTGAGAGAGCTGCACTTCTGATGAACACAGCAAAGACATACAGAACACAGACAAGCAATCGATGTGTGGTGTGATCAAAATGTAGGATTGAAAGGAGATGTAGACAGTGGATGTAATATGACAGACTTCTGAATACAGTGATTACAGCAAGGTAAGACTGCAGTTATTAACATCTGAGAGGACGACTGCTAATAACTGATGTGTGAAGGGCAACAAACTAATTATGAGGGGGGTTTTTTTTGAGCTGTATTAACCAAGGGGGTTTCTGTGCATATTCTCTTTTCCTTTTTATTGAATATTGCTTTTTCATGTGTAGCAAGTGTATGTTACTTTCCCTCCTTTCTCCTGTTTGGAGAGAAAATATATATCTTCCAAATTCAGATCACAACATCAACAGTTTTGTTTCAGGGTTTTGTGTGTGTGTGTGTGTTTGGTTTTTGGTTTGCTTTAGGTTTTTTTCAAGACTATTGAAGGAGTTTGATTATAAAATAACCAAAACAAAACTTATTTTGCATTTGTTATTTAAATAATCAAATTTAAATTGTTTTGAATTATGGAAAAGCCAGCTGGCATATCAACCATCCAAATATTAACAGAGTTTACGCAGAGAATGCAATCCTATTCCTGCTGTTTGTTTCCAAAGGTCTTGCTGGTCTTTTATTAGGTAACCCTGTCACTTCAACTATTTGCCTCAACATTCAAACATATCAGTAACATATATGGGTATTATTGTAATTTTATTTTTTACATGGAAAATCTTATCCCCAGATCAAGTGCTGAAGATCACCCTGTTTGACTGTGACTGAGACTTTTCCCTGCCAAATGTTTGTTTGAGACACACCTGCACTTAGAAATTTATCTCCAGGAGATTTAAATATGTATCACCCATTTTCATCAGTTTACTTGGGACAAATAATTCAGTGGTTTGTGTGTAACTGATATTATTATGCTTCTGAACAACCATGTGAGTATGCATGTTAATGTTTGTCCACACATGGAGGGAAAAGGTACACAGATACTCCTAAATTTGGACAACTTAAAAAGTACAACTTTTCAAGATTGTAAGAATTCCTTTCTCATAACCTTTCCCAAATATAGTTGTTCAGATTGAAAATGTTCAAGTTTGATTTTTCACTTGTTACTTTTTGCAATTAATACTAAATTTATTTTATATTTCCAAAGCAAGATCAGTGTATTATGTTGCAGGTCACTGTTTTAGAAGGTAAAGGATAAAAGAGTGTAATGACTAATGCCTGCTACAAGCCATCATATGACAGGAGAGCATGAATCCAGCCCTTCAGGCTCCAGTGTGTTATATTCTGGGAAAATACTGCGTTTCAAACACTGAATTAATGAAACTGAATGTTTTTTCCCTAATACTGGTATATGCTCTTTCCTGGCACCAGCTCTAGTACTTCTATTTGTACTTTATGGATGATATTGAGGATTGGGAAGGGTCATAAGCATAACCAAAATACCTGAAATATATTTATTTTGAGTACATTTCAAGTCACCGGCTGCTCTTGGTTTTCTTTTATTTCTGTCTTTGTTCTACTTTGCAGAGCAAAGCTTGATGGCAGAAGTCTGTTCAGTCTGGCTGGAGCAATGTTTAACAAGATTCTGGAGTTGGTGACTGAATTTTCACAAATTCAAGCTGGGAAAAAGGTGAAAATTTTTATTAGGAAAGACTCAAGTGTTAGTAAGTTAAGATAAAAGAACAGGGGATGGATTCCTTATCATTAAAAACATTTATATCAAGTTTGGGTACTTTTTGGAGAAGTGTGTTTTAGCCGAAACTATGTTTTTGGTTTCAAGCAATAACTAAATCAGACATGAGGTCTTCAAGAGACTAGCCTAGATAACCAGAGTCCTGTGCCCCGTTAGATCTAGGAATGTTTTTCCCAAAGTAAAGCTTTCAGTAATTCCACTAAGAAGCTCTCATACATCTGTGATGTGAACCGGGAGGGTATCAATATTGTTCTGGGCACAGGACTTCATGAAAATCCATACTGGGATGCTTTATATCTCCCTGAAGTGTCTCTTAAGTCAGTGGCAAGCTGGACTTCCCAACTTTGCAGGAGCTGTGGGATGTTGTAATACAGGGCAAGGCAACTGAAAATGGCACATTTTTCCTTTGCTATACCTTCTCCTTTTACCACCACAGGTAGAAATAGAAGTAAATAAATAAAAAAAGAGCTCTGCCAGAGACTTGTTTTAAAAGACTGAGATTGAAATATTCTCTTCAGTTTGCACCATATTATTCTTTATAGATAACTTATGTAGATGATAATTTTCATGTGTTCAGTTGTCCTTCTATTCTTGAAACAGAGTAACCCCAATTCTTTTAACTTCTTTTAACTTTCTTGTGTTTGTTTGAGGTTTTTTTCCAGAAAACTGACCGTTTTCTCTGTTCTTCTCTGGACTCTTTTCAGTTGGTCTGCCTTCTCTTGGAACAGTTTTGCTTGCACAGGACACAGTGCTACTGGTTGCTGTGCTAGACAGAAATATAATAGGAGGTATTCCCGAGTGTATCAAGCAAATGTACAAACAAAGTGGTTTCTCTTCCTAATATGCAGTTTGCATTCTTGGGATGATGTAACACTACTTTGTGAATGGCTTGTGACTGACTTCTACCCCTCTTGTCCCTTTTTTGGCAGAATGGCTGCCACATTTTTATGAATTATTATTCCCCCTTAGAACCTCACACGTGTAAACACAAGTGCATTGCAATGTGTTTTCTCCTACAGATAATGTATCTTATTTGTCAAAAGCATTCTGAATTTAATGTATCATGAAATGAGTTTACTGCTCACATGGTCTTGTTGTTATCTATAAGGTTGAAGGATTGTTCCTTTATCCAAATCACTAGTGACCTGGGCCATTACTGGGCCCAGAACAAACCTAGCTAGAATCTCACTGATTACGTTTTTTGAGTTTGATAGTCAATGGTTAAAAACTAATCTTAGTCTGTAGCTTTGGTGTTGGTTTTGTTTTCCTTTGTTGTTTTTCCCCAGGTAGCTTTACACTGTTTCAGAAACATTTTCACATTAATTTGCTCTTGAAAATGTTATGGGTCCCTGTGATAATGTCAATAACATTATTAAAATTCAAACATATTATGTGATCTGCTGCTTCTTATTTATAAGATTTGTTGCCCTGTTACAGAAATTAATAGCCAACATGCCAAAAAATAGAAAACAATATTGCTTTTTAAACTATCTCCAACCTTTTAAAAATAATCTATTTTTTCATTTATTCTAGTATTTTTCCAGAATTGATCTCTTCTTCATTTCTTGATTTTTAAAGGTGAGCACTGTGTTCACCACTTCACACATTTCTCACACAACTTCTGAGAGTTTTCAGATGAAACTATCAGATGTGAGCTTGCTTCTCTCTGTTCCCAAGGCATCCCAACGCGCATTTCCTCAGGCGCAGGTGTCACTGTGTAGGGCGCTCATTTCACCTCTTTAGCAGCCTGTGAAACAGCCATCTGTATCTGTGGAGCAGTGTAGGTTCCTATCTCAGTCCAGGGACGTGTAGTGCATCAACAACAACAACTAGACACCTCTCCTGGAGACATGCTGTCATGGTATACTTGAGGATGAGATGAACTGCAGTATTTTCAAATTATTTTTGGTCTGGTTCTTTTCCTATTTTAGATAGATTCTTACTGAGTTTTGTGTTTAGTCATGTAATTGCAGTTCACCCTTTTGTGAAGAATGATGGAAAATGTACCTCAGCCTTCCACAAGTGAATTATCACTAGGTTTTTCTTTTCCTTCCAGATTTGTTTCCTTGCTTTCTCTTATATCCATTGCTTTTTGCAGTCGCATTTGTACTTTTTTCTTTATGACTTTGTTTCAGCATCTAGTGCTATTCTTTCATACTTGTCCTTAGGACTTTGACCTGGTTTCCTCTTTCTGTACATTTCCTTCTTGCGTTTCAGGTCACTGAAGACTGTGCTGCTTAGCCAAGTATCCAAGTTGATCTCTAACTATACTTCCTATCCTCCTACTGTGTAGAATTGTTTGTGTTTGTACCCTAAACATAATTTCTTTAAGGAACTGCCAACTCTACTGAATTCCTTCTACTTTAGCCATGTTTCCCATGAGAACTTACCTTCCAGTTCCCAGGGTTTATTGGAGTCTTCTTGTATAGAGTCCGCTGGGTTTGAATTGATCTTGCGTCTTGTTCTTCATCTAAAAATAATGCATATTATCACCACACAGTTATTCTCTACCAAATTACCTTTGCCCTCATATTCCCAACCATCTCCTTTCTTGGTTGCTTAGCAGGCAGCCTCTTGGCAGGCTGCTCTTGAAGCGCTTGGCAGGCTCTAACAGCCGCTGTAGCCCGTACGCAGGGAGTGGTTAAGTGCTGCTCGTTATACCTAGAGACAGGCACAGCACAGTGCTTTGTAGTGTGCAACTGGAGATGCTCACCCAAACACTCACAGGGAAACACTGGCAACTTTTAGCAGGGCATTTAATCAAAACAAAGACAAATACTACGTGTACAGAGTGATTCAGATGCTCTCCTGGGAAAGCATCTGGGTGGATACAGAAACACTTTGCTCAGCCTTGAAGTCCAGGTAAGGAGAAGACAAAATCTTTCCCCTATTTCCTTTGCATACCTAGGCATAAAATTAAAATAATATGTCTCTCTGGATTGATCTTTCTTTGTCTGGATCTTTATTTTTTATTTACTATCACTCAGAGGAATGGGAAATCTCCACTGAGGTTGTCTGATTGGTGAGTAAAATTGGGTTGTTAGTGGCTCTTCATGTTACCATGATTTTGTAAGTGTAGGCAAATGTCTGCAAAGAGTGATTTCTTTGTCAGAGTTGATTGGGTTTTTATTTAGCTATATACTTAGAAATTGACATCAAATCTTTCAAGGAATAAACTGAGACATTGTTTAGCTTTTGAAGTCATACCCCGACGAAATGAATCTACTGAGGATTTTTTTGGCGGTCTTTTATTCATAGTTATGGCTTTCCTCAGTTAAGAAGTTGATGTTACAGGGATTCTGGTGCCTGAAATGAAGTGACAAAGGCTTTTATTTACTTTCTGGATTTGTTAAGAGTTATATGCATCTCGACTCTACTAATTTCAATACAGTTTGCAGCTACACAGGATTTTGTCACATTTCAACATTTGAGCAGAAATTTTTCAGGCTAGATGCCTGCCTCAGGATATTTTTTATAAGCCTTTGAGCAAAAATAGTTTATAGATTTTTATAGAGGGAATCTCTCCTTTTTTTTTCTCATCTTAAATGGTTCCAGTGACCTTTCCTCTCAGAAGTTCAGGTTCATTGCAGGCTTTGAAATAAGCATTTGGAAAATGATATTAAGAAGTTCCTCTTATGCATTCTCAGTGGAGCCTCTGCTGGACTGAAGTTGCACAGGAGTAAACCATCCGTTTTAAAGAACAAGGCAAGCACAGCAAGACTTCTAGGGAGAAATTCTTGGGGATCACTGGCAAAATAGATTCAAAGAACAAAATCAGCAGGAAGAAACTGTCCCCTGACTAGTGTGAAAATTGATGTGGGAGGGAAAAAAAAAGGAAAACGTGTCAGTTTGTTTTAGGAGATACTAAAATAGCTATAGGAGCTGAAGTGCGGAGCCGGGGAATAGCTGAGCACAGAACGGAGAGTGAGAAGCACTGGGGCTGCGTGGGAAGCTTGGAAGTAGAAGGAGAGAGTTCTGATGAGCTAGGCTCGGAAGTGTGGTTGGCGGAGGGGGGGCTGTGAGGCTGACTGAGGAGACAAAGGGAGGAGTCTGGCAGTGGGAGCCAGCAAGGAGCTGGCTTGTGCGTGAAGGAGACTGAACAGCAGAAGCAGGGTGAGATCTGATGGGAAGCTGGAAAACAGGATTTGCTGGGCAAGCTGCCTGGGGACGATATGAGGAAGGCTTTCAGAGGTGAGGATTTGCTGGAGACTGGGTTAAAATTTTGCCTGAGGAGTAGAAGCAGGGACTGGGAAAGAGGGGGTCACACCTGGGGTGGGGGCTAAGAGGGCAGCTCTGGTGCCCGTGCTGATATGTGTTCAGCAGGAGTGAAACAGTGTTGCAGCGCTGCTGGAGAGTGGCGTGCAAAGAGGTGGGGGTGACAGGAGAGGAAGACTGGCCAGGCCATGGTGACAATAGGAGCAGGGGAAACAGGGACAAGCTGTCCTATGGACCATTTTCCTTCAGAGTCAGGAATGGCATCCCACATGCCCAAGTCTCACTGTTTTGTTGCTATCAGCAGGTGAGACTGATGAGCTTGGGACTTGTCACTGTTAATGCTGGGTTTGTTCAAAAGACAGCAACCTGCTGCCACTATTGGTTATTCCATTAGAGTGAGTATCATAAGATTGGTCAGGGGAGCTGAATCACCACTGACAAAGGCCTTTGTGCATGTTGTTATGATACCACATGAACACATTTTTCAGTATATTTTCAACGCTTGGTTTTTAAAGAAACAAAATTCTTCATACAACTTGACATGTTCAGTTCACAGGACGAACACGTTCCTGAGATGCTCAAGGGCTGTGCAGTAGGATCCCCACTATCTACAGCAGATGAAGGAAGGTGTGCAGTGAACCAGGCAAGAGGTTTTAGGATGAGAGTTTGTGTTCTTTGTCTGCTATGGTAATACCATGTGATGTGGGGTGCCCACCTTTACAGAGACTCATTGATTGCCCATTCTCCATTTTCTGGGTACCTGAGCAGGCTCTGGGAACCAGATTTGCAGATCACTCCATCATTTATGTCTGTAACCTAATCCACAATATTATTTTGCACTTAGAGTGTACTGTAACGTCAAATGCTCTGAAATGTCAGGTCTTTAGTTTCAAGACTGTTCTGCCAAAAACCAGTAGACACTTCACCTTATGCTCTCTATGATTTATCTTACCACTTTAATCCTACTGTCTCCAAACTTCTTAATTTTTGATACTGCATGTGTCATAGTATGATGTAAAAACAGCATAAAAGCAGACTTTAAACATAACATTTCTGCTGAACAGCTTGTCCTGGAACACAGAGGAGAGCAGAAGGAAAAGGAAAAATAGGCCTAGATTCATGTAGGAAGAGAGAAGAAGGTATACACACAGTTTGTCAGTAAGTGTCAGGATGTTTCAGGCAAAGAGGTTATTTCTGTAGAAGAGCAGACACCAAATTACTGGTGTTAGGACTTGCACATGATTCATGTAAAGGAGTCTTTGAAGGAGTATAAAAAAGAAAGAGTGTGGGGGAATGAGAGTAGAGGTATGACTTCAGACAAAAACATCTTTTGATCCTGAAAATGAGGTTCAAAATCTGGATTAGAATGATGGGAGAAGCTGGAGGAGGTAGGAGCAAAAAGGAAAATAATTTAAGCAGAAACACTTCATATTCACAGGAGCATAAAAAGAGAAAGAGAGGCCATAGCTGTCATTGATTATGGCTGAGGGATATTAGGGGAGGGGACACAAGCATATAGTGAGGTGAACAGCAGCCGGGAAGTTGTCTGGGAGTTGTGTGCTAAATAACTGGGACTTTTACAAACTTTATTCTGTTTGGTGTGCGATGGCAGGAATGAATGAATCAAGCTTGCACAGGGAGGTAAAAAGCTGGAGGGAACAAAGAGGATCTAGGTCTGAGACAAGGTGGGTAGATGTGAATGGCAAGGAAAACATTGCTATTAATGACATTAACTGAGAAGAGAAATATGGGAGGGGACAGTAAGACATATGAAAGGCAGAGAGTTAGTTATATAAAAGACAAAGCAGAGGGATTTTGTGAGGTCCATCTCCCATGAAACAAGCCTGGGAAATCATTCATTGCCACTGTGGCTGGTGTGCATTGTTTAAAGTTTTCTTCCATTCTTCCTAGTCTCTCCCTTTGCCTCCTTTCCAAGTTCTTTAGGCTCATCTAGATTCCATAATAGAACGTGGTGAACTTTGTTCTTCTATGATTGGTTTTACAGTGCTTTAAGTGGCAGTTGATAAGTGCGTTGGATTTTGAATCAAGTGTTTAGATAAAAACGCCCCACAGCCCATTACCAGATGTCAGGCACCAAAAGCAGCAACAGGGTACCGTCCAGCCCCCTGGGACTGCCTCCACCCTGCCCAAAGCCCGGGACCTCATGTCAGCCTCCTGAGACCACCAGTCCCTGCCCCAGTGATGCTGCAGCAGAACTAGTCTCCAGCTTCCCGGGTCCCAGCCAAGCTGGGCCCACCCACGAGCCGGGTCTCCTCACTGAATGTGTGCACTTAGAAAATCAAAAGCCTGTGGCCTTTCTGGCTACAGTTCCAGGACAGAAAAGAGAGACAAGTTTGATCACATAGTAAGGGCTGCATTCCAGTGCATGAATGACTACAGCGCATATTATCTCATTCCTCTCTAAATGTCTGTGGTAGTTTATCAGATAATTAGCATATTGCTTTCTATACTCATTTCCTTGAATTTGTTCTTCTATGTCTTCATTGAATTATACTTTGTGTTTTTTTCAAGCCAGTTCTCAACCCCACTTTCCCAAAACATTTTTAGCCTTTCTATTTCTCTTGGTGCCAGCTCTGCTGTTACTCCTCAGGTTTCTGCTTCTAGCCTCTCTCTGGGAGCTTTTCTGTCAGACTTGGTGCTGCCTTTTCTCATGTACTCTTTTTTTTCCTCTTCCCTTTGGTCCTTTTCATCCCTAAACTGGCTCTTCCTTTTGCTTGCTCTTTTGTGGGCTGGTTGGTAACAGTTTCAGCACACTGGCATCATAAGTGGTGTTGGCATCCCTGAAAAGGAAGACTTTAAAGGGTGATTTTAGGTGAAAAATGTAATGACTCTGTAGGTGCTTCATAAACATCATCCAAAAGCAGGGGCAGCAGAGGAAAAAGCAGGAACGATTTTTTTGTTAATGGGATAATTGTAGCAGAGGCTCCCAATATGACCGATAAGAAAGTAGTTGAGCTTTTAATACTACATGAGAAATGACAGATAAAGAAAAACTTTGAAAGGTAAGACAAGGAGATGACGTGGAATGAAGCAGAGAAGGAGAAGCTAAAAGGCAGGTGTAAGAAGTGGTGTAATGAGAATAAAAAGCAGATTAATGATGCCAATGATGAAGGTATCGCTACAGTTGCTGAGACTAGAAAGATGCAGTAATGGAGGGCTGAGATGGCCACTGCACAGAACAAGAGTTTTAGATTGTGCCTGTAATCTTGTTGGCAAAATGGCCCAGATCAGATGATTCTTCTAGCCCTTAGTTCTCTGTAACTTGCCTGAGGTTCCTAATCCATTACTGATTTTCCACTTCATGGACAGGCCAGCCTGGCTGCTAAGACTCCAGTTTCTGGGGTCTTTCTCCCTTCTCTCCATCCATCATAAATTGTACAGAAGCAAGGGTACTGCAGATTTGGTTGAACAAGGGTCTTGCTCTTGTAATTCACTCTGATAGAACAGCACATGCAGTAGTATACCTAGAGCTTGTTTTTCCTGTCCAGGCTGTTCTTGGGGGCTTTCTGCACGTCATCCCCTCCTCACCTTCTATGTACCCATGCACATATCAGTATGTATGTATTTGCAGTTGTCTTTTTGAAGGGATTAACAGGGCTTAAGTACAGAAGCGTATTCAGCAACTGAGAATGTTATCTGTTTTCAGAGATTTTCCCTACCTTCCACTGAGCTGCCCTACTGGTACCTTTTTTCACTTCTGGCTTCAAATGTATCAGGAACACAAATAAGTATTGTTGTAATTTCATTCTTTTAATCTGGGAAGTCCCACTTATCAAGTGGGTGCAGAGGATCACTCCACATGCTCAGCTCTGACCAAGGTTTGTCTGTGAAAAACTAGCTTGAGACCCACCTTTGTAAGTTTATTAGCAGAAGACTTTAAATCCTTATCAGCCGACTTAGTTAGTTTACTTGGAGCAAATAATATGCCAGTGTAACTGATATGAATGTGTTTGGGAACTACACATTTGTATGTGTATATATGTACACATGTGTGTGCATATGTTTCTGTACTTGGGTAGTAGGTGCCATATAAAAAGACTTAACATTAGTCAATATTTTCAGCTATAATACTTCTTATTGTTTATGAAACCATCAAAATATTGGAGTTTTCAGTCTTTTAAAAAGAAAATATTTCTTTAAATACTGAAGAATTTTAAATTGCAATGGTTCAGAAATTCCAGGAGAAGGGTTAGGGAATGCCGTGTTACAAATCATTGTTTCAGCAGTTCAAGGACAGAACAATGGACCAGTGATACCTGTTCAAGGCAGTGCAACCTATTCCTTTGGTGTCTGTTCTAGAAATAAATCTGCATGGCAGGAGGAAGAACTTCCATCTGAGTGTGATGTGTTAGATCAGGTACTCACATGACTATCATTAAAACATCTTTGATTGTCTGAGTATTTCCTACTTGAAAGAGTTCTAGAGATCTTCTATCAGACTTTGTTTTGGTCAGGGGGAAAGGAACTCATTATAAAGCCAAAGCTGGTGGTTGGATAAGTGCCGTGATTGTGGTGTAGCTACACATCATCAGACAGTTAAAGTCCAGAATGCTAACAGATACAGATGATTGCAGAAGGTCTAATATAACAAAATAGAAAGCAAGTATGAGACAAATGAACCAAGAAAAAGCAATTTCACTGAAAAAAAATCCAATAACTCCAGCATATGACAATTTTGTGAGACCTCTGGAAAAATACAATCTCATCATTGAGATAGAGAGCTCTTCTGGGCCAAATGGTCTCACCTGACATACAGGGGATGTGCAAGTAGGTTGCCTGTCACTCCTCCATACCCAGTGTAGCATGTAGAAAATTGAGATGTTGAAAGTAATTAAAAGCAGAAAATTGTCCGAAATTTCTTGCCATAAACAGAAGGATGGAAAGAACATTTTATGGTCAGCAAACTTGAGAATAAAGGTATGAACAACATGATACAATCTTTTTGATTTAGTTACGTGCAGTGTGTATATCAGGGAGAAAAGAGTCTTAACAATGGAATTGTAGATTGACATGGTAGACTTAGCAGCAGTACAAAGAAGGTTTGAATTCAGTAAATATTTTTAATTTTATGAGAGCTTCAGGCCTTTTTACCATTTTGCATGCACATTAGATTATTGGCATTTTTTTCTCCAATAATCTATTCCCCATTTGTTGACACTCTTGGCTTAAACAATTCCTCTGGTTGTTCTCATGTAGAAACTTTGGATTATGTTATAGGAAATGGATGTCGCCAAACTGATTTACTATTTTTCTTGGCTTTGGTTGATTGAGGCAATGGCATTGATACAGTGGATTTAGAATTGCACAAAGCATTTGACTTGACACAACAGCATCTTGTGGCTGAGAAGCTAGGAAGCCATCAAATCAGCTGCACACACACTGAAGAAATGAAACACTAACTAACTGACAGGCCCCCCCCAAAACTCCCATCATCTGATAGCAATCCTTCTGAAAGGGTGCTGCAAGAAAGGCTTCTATGAGGATAATTCTTCTTGCTGCCTGGTTTACTGTTTAGTAATGACCAAAAAAGAGTCATAAAATGATTTCTGTTGAAATCTGCAGAATCCAGTAAGACATGCAGATATTGAAAATATCAAGCCATAGCTATGTATAGTTGATCTATAATGATGTGATGCCGAGGGCCTTTTTGCTTTTTGTGTTTTGCTTTTGCCTTTTTGCCTAGTCCATACTAGCATTCCTGAGCTGTTTCAGATTAATAATACCCTATATTCTAGACAAAATAGAGCCACCTATCTCTACAGGTTTCCAGGGTTGAGAACATGCTATTGCACAGTGACGACTGAAAGAGGAACGTTTAATTCTGTGCCTTAATTGGAGAATCTTTGTAAACTATGGTTTTTGTTAGAACAGCATATATATATAGAGCTATGGGATAGAGAGAAGCCATCTTTTTATTATTCTCTTCATCTTTGGATCTTTTTCTTTTGCCATTTTTTCCTTACCTACATCCTACCCTTACCCAAACCTTTTGTATACTGGGCCTTTGTTCCAGGCTGGGGGAGGGACTGCGCTTCCCCCATTTGTATTTCGGAAANCTTCCAAAATTTTTGCTTTTTCCCTACCTTTATAAAAATCTGCCTCCAGCTTCTGTTTTGTTGCTCAAAAGAGGGGGAGGGGGCACAGAAAAAGGCAACAGATGTGGTCTGAAGAACAAGAGAAAAGCAACAGTGCAGTGTAAGGCTGTTATCTGAAAAATTTTATGCTTCATTAAAAATTAAAAATAATAAAATAAAATACCCCCCCAACTATGTATTACAAGAGCAAAGCAGATTAATGCTTTGTATTTAATTTTTAGTATTTTCTGCTCTGGGAATATGTAAGTTCCAAAGAGACTTTGTTACTTTCCAGTAAAGTTACTTCCAGTAGAAGTTTTCTGCTCTTTTTTGTTTGTTTTTTTTTTTTTTTTGAGTCTTATGATACTGTCTTTCCATCTTGCCTTTGAGAGCCCATATTGTTGCCCTTTGGTTATAACAGAACTAGTCTATTTAATATGGACTTGTGTTAATAGACTCACTACTCTTTGACTGAGGAATGCCTCGCAGACACCTAAAATAACACTTAATTCAAGGTGGGATGAGGTAAAATGCAAATAGGAATATTAACTCCTTACATCTTAAATAGCAAACACAATTACAAGTACCTGGAAAAGACATAATAAATATAAGGAAAAGTTCATCTCATTTGCTAACACCTCTGACACCTACTCACAAAGGTGCTTTTGGTTTGGGATTTTTTTCCCTCCTTTTTAATTTCCAGGTGACTTGTCCCTCTTTTGACAAAATGGTTCTCAGGATTTTCTTTCTTCCTCTTCCTCAGGTTTCTCTTAGGTGATTTTCATCACTGGAAACTTTGTATTACACAGAACTTCATATTGGGGTCTCCTATCTGAAAACATCGTCTGAAGAAGCCTTTGGATTTCACATTAAGGTAGCTTCATGTCATGCTGGCCTCACTTGCTGAGAGCAGTGTTAGCTCTTACTGCTCTGTGAAGGTTTCTAAGAAGTCCAGGAAGATTTCACCTGTCATCTTGGAGCTTGTTCTATCCCTCCTTATGGTCTGACCGTTCCCCTGAATTAAATAAAAATTTTCTTTCTTCCACAAATATGCATAAGTCTTCAAAGAGGAGTTGTCTCCTGTGTTTAACTAGCTCCTAAACAGCTGCCTTCTGCCAAGGAAGCACATCTCTTCCATTTCCCTTTGGGGACTCGTTGACATGTTTCAACATGGGAAATGTCTTATAGCAGACCTTATATTCTCTATTGATAGTGTAATTAGTAAATATGCATGGTACAAGTATTTATTTAACAGGGTAAAATTCATCTAGTTCATTTTCTGATTCCTGACACAGGTATGATAGCATTACTTCTCTGAAGTGACATTCATTTAAAGTGAGTACAGCCCAACATCTTTCTCCTAAGCATACTCTGACAAGGAGTCCTTGTACAGAATTGTTTAGTGTCATATTTATTTTAATTGCTACACAGTGTGAAATTGTGTCTTCAAACTGCTTCCGAAAAGAATAAAAAGGGAACACTCAATCTTGGACCTCATGAGATCATTGAACAAGCTGACTGAGTTTAGCTGGCCTTGAAAACAGCCTCTGATGCATTAGGACTCAAGGTTCACACAGTGAAGTGAGAACTGATCTGCAGTGAAGAAAAGGTTAAAGGCAGATCGTCCCATAATTTTTCTTGTAGCCTTTAATACAGTCTTATGTAGCCAAGAAAATGAAAAAGTATTGGCTAAATGCCATTGTGTGCAAGAATACTGCATTAATTTGAATAAGTATTGCAACATTTAATTGTAAATAAAGGGATAGTGACCAATAACCCTCCCCATTCCCCATGTCATACCTACACTAAGAGAGATCTAGTTATCAGTAATGCTGTTAACTGCAGATATTCTGGTAAAGATGTGTGATATAAAAATCACGTGTCAGCCCTGAAACCAAGTAGCCTTGTGCACAAGGACAGTTTCAGCAATGTAACTACTGCTGCCTCTACTGCTATCTCAGAACACACAGGAAACCAGTTGCCACTATGGCAGCTGGGGTTTATGTACAGCCACACAATGGGGCACACAAACAACTTCCAAAGTGGTCTTGTTGTATCTTGTAAAAACAAAACAAAATATGAAAGACTGAAAAAAAATGAAGTTACAACCTCAAGAAATCCAGGCAATGATGTGCTTATTGCCAGAAGGTTCAGGGTGAAAACTCGAGAAGTGGAAAAGGAAGAAAATATTTGACTTTTTTGATGGTGCAGACTTTATGGAACAGAAAGAGAATGTCATGTTTGCCAGTAGTTATTGTTTTGCACTTAATTTTGCAACTTCAAATAAAATCACATTGATGAAGAGCTCTCTACTGGGAGAAAAAGGGTAAGATTGCACAGAAGATTTCTCTCATAGGTGTCTCTCCATGCAAGGAGATAAATGAGTGAGCACAGAAGAGAAAATACATTGTGTTGGACTGCATTTGCCTTCTCTCCTTTTATCTGGGAACACAGAACAACTCCTTTTCTGTTGTTTTCTCTGCTGCTTCTATACACTTCCTCTCATACTGAACCACTCTGGGGCTCTTATGCTGCAGCAGCAAAGGCAGCAGACATATACACGATGCAGTATCTTTGGAGAAAGAGAATGGGAGAATTCATCCATTATTAGTGGTTAGGGTTCTCCACAGGAATAGGCAAGAGTTTCTCTTGCAGCGCATATTGATTGATTTGTACAAAGTTGAAAGCTTCAGGGCAATAGATGGAAAGAAGCTCCTCCTGAATGTGTCATGGTCTTTGTGGATACACTTGTTACAGGTTATAGAGAACTTTGTATTCCCAGATTCTAAAGGTTATAAAAAAATTACAACTCTGTAATCATTAATGAAGTTATTGTTACCAAATGTGAGTTTGCATGGCAGAAACAACAACTTTAAAAGAGAAGAAGGAAGTATTTGCTCATAAGGAGTTCATTGTCCTGAGAAAGGGGGAAATTTTTGAATACTTCAAAATGGTCTTATTTTCTGTCTGCTTGATTTAACAGTATACTTGTGGTGAGTCTTTTCCATAAGAGAATTTTTACTTATTAGCAAAGCCAATTTTTACAGGGCTTGAAAGATCTTTCTGCTCTCCTAAATTCTGTAGACTTACATGTTATCTCTGTTATATCACTCATGCAAAATATAACTTGAATTATCTTTCCTTGTTGACAGAAAGACAGATTTCCACTTGAGAGATCACATCATCCTCCTTCCTGTGAGAATAACATGAACCAGAAGGTGTTAGTTTTTCTTCTCCCAAATTTTATCTTTGGGATATTTCTTTTTGGGTTTTTCTGTAAAAGACAAAAACCCCTATCAGGTGAGTAAAGAAATTACCACCAATAAGACTTAATATTTTATAGAGCCAGAGACACCGTCTCCAAATGTGTTAAGAAGTAACTATGGAGCCTAAGTGATGTAAAATACTGTGAAAATATCCAAGGTCTTGTCACTGTGGTAGTTAGCAATATATGAGAGGAGAGCACTACAAAAAGATGATGTGGAATATCAAACTTGCTTAGACTAATCCTGCTAACATGTTGAAAGTTTTCATTTCAATAAACTTTTCACTAAGGAGGCTGGTTTATTGCATGTTTGCCATATTCTGGTGAGAGTAAACAAAAAACTGATTTTAACATCTTCCTTAGTTTTTTTATGCAGGGTGATAATTTGAGTGCTATGATTGTCATTAATAAAGAGACTTATATAAGCCTATTTCACTGAAATGGTTTAAATTTCTTCCTTGATTACAGGTGCTTTTCCTGATTCTGCTGAAAATTGGCTGGCAATCCAAAATGGTCGGAAAAGCACACTGGCTTCTGTCTGCCTGAAGAATAACCTTAATAAATCAAGAAGCAAATTGGATTCTCACATTGCAAACCAGCTCTTTGTGGAGCACAAGCATAAATTTATCTACTGTGAGGTGCCCAAGGTAGGCTGCTCCAACTGGAAGAGAACTATTTTTCTTCTCCAATCAGACTTGAATGCAGAAGCTTCTGAAATTGAGCATAACGACATCCACCATACCTCGCTGATCAAAAGGCTGGGGACTTACCCTCCTGCCTTACAAAAGGAATTTCTAAACAATTACACCAAAGTGGTGTTCACCAGACATCCCTTGGAACGGCTGGTTTCGGCTTACAGAGACAAACTTCTACACTCTGAGCCATTCTACAGTATCACTGTTGCTAATGAGATTAGGGCAATGTTTAGGAAAAAGAAAAATTCTTCCGAAAAAGTGAGTTTCCAAGAGTTTGTCAGCTTCATTATAGCAAAGCCACCACATACTCTTGACATTCACTGGAAACCAATGTTTTTGCTCTGTGATCCTTGCAACATTCACTATGATATTGTGGGTAAGTATGAAACTCTTGGGTTAGACTCTGAGCATGTTCTGAAGGTCATTGGAGCACCAGAGAGCCTGCAGTACCCCAGCTTGAAGAGATATGGGTCAGAGAAACGAACTAATGGTGATATCACCTTGGAGTACCTCAGACAGTTAACCTCAGAACAAATTGAGAAGATAAAAAAATTGTATGAAATGGATTTTTTTTTGTTCAACTATACTATGAAATATGAGGATTACTTTTCCCTGAATGACTAATGTAGATTAAACAAAGAACAGTTTCCTTTGTACAAAACAGGCTGAACTTGTTCTCACAGGTGCTTGATAGGTGGGCTGGTGACTGCTGCTGAGATTATCCTGGAGTTTGTAGATATGGTTTATCATACTAAGCACTCTTATAAAAAATCTCTGTCATGATCTCTTGCACTGTACAGAACTTGACCTATTGAAATGATTGTCTTCCTATTGATCATTAATGGCATAATATTGCTCATTAATTGTTTGTCTCATGAAAACTGTTCATAAATGGATTTTGATCCATTAGTAAGAGACATGGGGAAGGATGAAGAAAGTTGTTTTTCACAATGAATATTTATGTAATTTTTTTAATTAGAAAAAGACACAAGAAGCAATACATAATCTGCTTGAGAGTTAAACTACTGTCTGCAAGAGCCTTGATCATGAATCCTGTAGGAAAGGAGCAAATAATTTCAGATGCTTGAAGCTGCATTGCACAGAACCTAATGCCAGATTATCTTCCCCTCTAGCAGTGCTCTCATCACAGCCCATCAGACTCATCCCTTATGCAGCACAGTTGTCAGCAATCCGAAAAGTTTCCATTATAGCTCTTAAAAATCTTCGGGTGAGAGAATCGGGTGTTCATGGTGACTTTACAGACTCTTTTCACCACTTTTGTGAGCATTGTGGTCTGATTTTAGCTGAAGGTCTGAAAAATGCATTGGGGTTTTTTTAGAGAAGTAGTTAGAGGTACCTTCTAAACTGTACAACTAGGGTGGTGCAGGATCTAAAATCTCAATGGAGAGGTGACTTGTATTTATTCTTCAAAAGCACTTAACACCCAGTCAATTGACTGACCAGTCAGCACAATGGGGACAATGTTTGGGCTTTCCCTTTGCGCTGTTGGAATCTGCGAGCCCTTGGGACTCACCTGTGCATGGCACTTGGGTGGACCTGGGTAACCTTAGATAATACATTAGTTCTACCTGTTGCTTTCTCACCTCACTGGAGGATGAGAGCAAGTAAATTGTTGAATTATGGTGAGGGGAACAATGAAACTTGTGGGAGAAGCAACTCAAACCATGAGCCATTTCTTATATTCCTGGGTGACTTTGGTTTTAGATCAGTGAGGGGTCTATAAGAGCTACATGCATAAGTAAGCATGAGATTAGTCCCTTTTTAAATAAAAAAATCTATTGCCTTGTCACATTCAAAATTAATTTGTGACCATATTGATTGTAACAAATTTTAGAAACTAATTGTGACTATTAGCACTACCTCTAGTGGATGTCAGTCTCTCAGGAGCTAACTTGAAAATCTCTCAAATGCACTTAATCCTCTCGGCTATATCTAGTTTTGGGCCCAAAGTTGGCTCTCAGCTTCTCATCGCACAGAAAAGCACAGAGACAAAATAAGTTAATCACTCAGCAGCCACCAGTCTGTACAGCCTTTGCTGCTAGCAGCACGGCCAGGGGAGAGGGAAAAGGAGACTGTGGAAAACAGACACAATGGGATTTAATTATGAGGATTCTGAGGAGTCCTCCCAGTCCAGGGAGTGGGGTGCAGGGGATTACCTGCTCCAGTGGGAAGGTGCAGTGATACATTAGACGTCAGCTGGACACAGTAATCAGGCCACGGTGACAGGAGGAGGCCCAGAAAGAAGCTCTCCCTATCCCTCCTTGACAGCAGATGGTACACAAGTCAGGACTACCATTCAGTACATTTGGCAGGTCTTGCATGGCTGACTATTTCATAAACAGGGCAGCTTTGGCACAAGGAGAGATCCAAAGTGAGAAGACCAAGCAGGAATAGCAGAACATTTTTTTTAAAAAATAGTTTATGATTTTATGCAGAATGGTTAAATGGTTCTGGTTCTTACCCTCACCACCACCAAATGTGGTGTCCCCACAGCCCTACTAGCCCCCATACTGGATTGCTCATGCCACCCTGGGAACCCTGTAGTTCTTGGAGATTTTTCTTGTTTTTACTTGTTAGTTTTGCTGAGGCAGAGGAAGCTGGAAATGACTCCCATCAAAGTTAATGCTAGGCAGAAGGATGCAGTCTCTCTCTCTCTTTTTCCTGAATCACAGCTACATGTTTCTCCTACTTGCTTTGACAGATCATGCAGAGGTAGACGGGAATAAGATTTGCTTCATAGCTCACTTCTACATGATAGATCCCTCCAGAGCTATATTTGAAGCTGTAAGTATATGAAAAATACATTAGTACTGGCACCCTCAGCCAGCCTAGGCAAACTCTGAAGTGATACTGACAGAGTCTGATGTGTGTCTTTGTTATCAGCACTCAGTGTTAACGTCCCCCTCCAGTTCCTTGCTGTTAGATGTGAGCGGCTTTCTATTCTTATTTCCTCTTTCACACAAGATCACATATTGTTCCTATAGTGGTGACAGAAAACTGATGGCTAATTCATTCATCACAAGCACTAGTCAGTAGCAGAAGGGTATCTACTGAAGCAGAAAAATCCCTGTAACTATTCACAGCAGACTTTGAATTTGGACATTTGCCTATAGAAAGCTGTAAGTAGCACATTGCCTCAAATCACTGGCTGCTGTAATGCTGTTTAGCTGGTGTGGGTCTGGACAAAAAAACCTGCAGAGGACGTGTGTGCGCACGTGTGCACAACAACAGGTTTAGGAAACAGCATAATAAAAGAGTGGTATGAACTGTGGATTACCAATGGTAATAAAAAGAGAATAATGGGTTGGAAAAGAGAATAATCTGTTGGAAAATAGAAAAAAAAATCCTTGATATTGTAATGTAATAAAAGTTGATGAAGGCTCTGGACATTGCCCTAGTCATCCCTTGTACTGCAAGACATCTGTAAACCCTACGATGACAATTATAACATGACTATCTCTTCATGGCCTGGAAGAGAGGCTTCCTAAACTGTCTTCCCTACAAGAGCACTGTCCAGAACAAGGCTCTGAGCTGCACTGGGGTCCCTCCTGGCTTTTGTTCAGAGAATAACCCCCAGCTGGGCTTCTTTCCTTTGGTTGCTAACCCTCAGGGATGTGTTCCTGGGAGGAAAATGGATTCTTGCAGCAGGGAGCAAGGGTGGAGGCAGTGTGGTGAGGCTCAGGGCTCGGGCCCCAGGGATGATTTGAAGGGGTAAGGAGTGCCATAATTCATCTTCTGATTTATTGTTATATGCCTGCAATATGATCATTGCTATGTTCATTTCTAATTACCTTAATAAACTGTAGTGAATTAACATAACCTATTTGTTCATTCTTCTCAATAATACCTGTTTAAAAAACCAAACCCACCTCAAAGTTGTTCGATCATATCACAGCAAGGGACACACGCTATTAGACAACAATAAATACAAAGCTGCTTGCATCTGCTTTTACTACATTAATATTAGTCTGCCTCACAGGAATTTTAAAGAATTGAAAGAATTCGCAAATACTAATTTTGCTCCAGTTGGAGAAAAAATGGAAATAAGTGGAAAAAGGAAGAGAAAAAAAAATCCTGCAAAGTCAAGCTTGCATCTTTCCTACAAACCTATCTAGCGGCAGTGAGAAGTAAGAGACTTTTCCCATTCTCATGGAAATCCTCACACAGACTTTCAGGATAGGTATCTACAAACCTGACATCACACTTTCTTCATGAAAGTGTAGCGTATCTGACAGATGCTCAGTGTATGTCAGCAATGGAGACCATGTCACCAGTTGTTCCTTGAAGGAGATGTTTCCTCCACTTTAAAAATGATGATTCTGCCTGCAAGCAGTCCTAACTTTTTCACACAGTTTTGAATGTGTATCTTAACAGGTAACCTGTGATTAGTGGTTTCTTGCTCAGAGAACTTCAAAGAGCAGGACAGTTGTGAAGAGAATAAAAGGTGTGAGAAATGAAACTTCGAGTGTTCACAGTTCCACAGAAGTGTGTCTGACTAACGGGAAAAAGAGGAAACACCACTCATGCAAGTCATTGCACATCAGACAAACTGCAGCACTCACTGCTCACAACTAGAAGGTGATTCCATTTCTGCATTCAGAGTGTTAATAAGTCAAAAGCTTTTGGCTCTACAATATCCTTTTTTTTTTTTGCTTGTGTGTCATAGAAGTAGAAAAAGAAAAGGAAACAGGAAAAGAAAAATAAAAAGACACCAATGCTCTGTGATCATGCTGTGAGCCTGACACGATTTCTCTCTGTCACAGCAGTTCTTACATCCCTTCCTTCCAGAACTATAAATTAGGTCATGCTTTAGTATAAAACAGAAATTATTGAATTGGATAATTTACATAAATCAATGTAAACCAAATAAAATCAAAACAGGCAGAGAACTTACCTGATAGAAGTGTCTGAAATTTCAGGAAGTTCCTCTTGCAAGTTCTGACCAGGTATCAAATGTACACAAGGGGCACTTAGAATGCTGCTTCTAGTAAGAACTACTTTTATAGAAAAAACTCAAGTGATAATAAATCTCAGGCAGTATATTCAGACTAAAATTCCAAATGAATCACAATGCGAAAATGCGTGATGCATCACATGATCAGGTCTGTGAAAAGGAACTGGCTCCACACCATTTCAGCACTATCCATCTACACCTCACTTTTGCTCATCACTACAAGAGCATTTCCTTTATATGTCCAGAACCCTGGCTTCTTCTGGAGATGTACCAAAGCTTAGCAAGATGAAAGGACTTTCTCAAAAAGTCCCATCATCTCACCCTGTAGAGACATTGTTAACAAGATTATACAGCATTCGTGGAGTCCACCAAAGGTACAACAGTCCGGCCATAAGTGGAGCTCAGAGAAGAACTTAGCACGAGTACCCAAAGCCAGGTAGGCATACTCTGGTTTATATATCTATGATTTAGCAGAACTAGGGGGGAAGCTTTTCACCTGTGACTAATATCCTGACTTCTACCTCACTTGATTGCATTGTCCTCCATTTTTTCCCAGATCCCTTCTTCAGTATTCACCTGAACTGCACGTATGGACTCCTGCTGAGTTCCCACAGTTAGGAGCCTCCAAACATGTGCTGCAGATGCTGACTTACACAGGCACAGGTTGTTGTCAGCTTTATGTTACTGGATGTATTGCAACTATTGTAAGAAGCCTTTTCGTGTGAGAAAGATCTTCAAGCACCTGCTCCATGAGAGAGGTATTACTACAAGCTGAGATGCAAATATAAAGTGACGGATGTTTCGAAGGCATTTCCCCTGCTAAAAACAAACTCATCTTCCAATCAGATAGGTTTAGTTGTCAAGGGAGAAAGCTCTTTTTGGGATCATTGACATCAAGTCTCAGAGGCCTCTGTTAATTGTACACCAAAAGAGACAGGAAACCCTTTCACATGAGGAGAAATAATTGTCTGCAGGGTTAAGTTTTGTTTACCCTCAGAGATTTGTTAGGATTGGTCCTCAGGGGTGCCTGCATAGTAAAAGAGCCCCTTAAGACTTTTAGCTTTTAATAAGCATGGAGAAGTAGAGTAATGAATTTAGGAGAGAATCCACCTGAAATCTGAACATGAGACACATGATTTTGGGTCCATCCTCTTTCAGAAAGACAGCACAGGTAAGAAAGAGAAACTAGGAAAAAACCAATCAAATTAATATAAGCAAATCATTATCCTGAAGTTTTTTTGTATTCAGTAACTGAATGGTATTTTTTTTGGTCTTTATTAGGGTTTGCCTGCTTTTTTTTGCACAACAATTATTGCTACATGTAGAGCCCTTTAGTTTTTGCAATTTAAAAAAAAGGGTCACTATTAAGTTCTTATTTATAGCAATATTTTTTGTTGCTGTGCAGAGCCAGATGCCCACTTAGCTGTATATTGTGTCAACATCTGGATTTGTGTGCTCAGACCCTGTTGCTGTGGTTTACACACCATGGGACACTCAGGAGCACCCTGTCTCAGCTGGCAGCTGACCACATGTCAGGCATTTGTTACAGCCTCTGCCAAGGCTTTCTGGTCTGCTCAGGTTTAGGGACTTTGTATCAAACAGATTTGGCCTCACATTCTGCAAACTGCATTTTTGGAGTTGATGAGAATATTTAGTCTCTCTAAAACTGTAATAAAATACATTAAAAAATAGGTCTGAAATAGCTCTTTCAAGCATTTATTTCATTTTCAAACTGTCCTACAAATTCTTTGTATGAATTTAAGTCTTGCAGCCTTAGTCAAGGTTATGTATTGCAATTCCTGTTTGCTTTGCTTTGTTTTTTCTCTGTGTTCTAATAAACTTTGGATTTTGTGAGTTTAGAATACTTTTCAGTCTTTCAGGCCAGAAAGGTGTCATCAGGTCTACCTAGAGCCCATAACTTGGACATGCAGAGCACCCTGTGGTAACAATGAAAAATTTAGTTTTGAAAGAGAAGGAATTTATATTGATTGTAATTGTATTTATGTGGTGTTTCAAAGGTAAAATATAGAAACAAATCAGTACAAATATGAATATTTTTTGCTCTCTCCCTCAGGATAAGCATAGCCAATGTAGGGCAACTCTATCTTGAAATCAAGGAAGGATGTACTGTTCAGTTATTGGTAATATGTTACAGGGCTGCACTGCAGTGCTTCATGTTCCTATCCAGCTATGGAGACTTTCACAGGACATTCCTCCTGCATGGGAGACACACGAACTCTGAAGAGCATGGCAGCATTTTTTAATACAGGTATGCATTAGCAAACCGATTTGGATGCTTAGACAGCATTATATCAACCTCTCAGGAGGTGAACGTGGCTCATGCTACACCTCCATATGTGCCGTGCTTTCTACATTTGAATTGAGACTAAAGCAGACTCTAGATCAAAATTTTTCATTTTGAGACTTAGTATGAGAAGAAAAGTAGGATTTAGCTGCTCTGTCTGTTGAATTTTAGGAAAACCACAGTCCTCTATCTGTGGGACAAATGCATCCTGTGCACGCTGATCAGCAAGAACGCCTCAAGGTCTGTGAGCTCAGTTTTGTCCAGTCTGGAGGTTTCAAGTAGTCATAGGCAGGAAAGAATTAAGATCTTGGAAAGTACTACAAGAGTAATTTAAGCATCTATGAGAATATATTCATCAAATGCTTGGCTCCAGCAATATAGATGAGAGATTTGAAGAATTGCACTTTTAACCTCTAGTGCTTACCTACTACATGGAACGATGGTGTTTTCCTCTCCTCTCCTTGAGAAATGAAGAGCTAACTTCTTGCACCAGGAAGAGGAGAATTGGGAAGTCTGAGTTGACCCCTCTCACTGAAATGTGCAAGAATCTTTAAGACACCAAAGGGCCAGAAATAAAGTGTTTGGAACTAGAAGCCTGGATACGGCAGCCCAACACTGCTGCACCTAGAAGCAGGCTGATCACACTAAACACTGATTCATCAAGGATTCCTTGTGTCTTAAATTTTGCTCCATAATCAGGCTCAATTATCTGACCTGCCCCTGCCAAAAGGCCTGGGATGCCAGGTACACTGTACTTCACCTTTCCCATAAAAGTCTTTGATGGAATTCCTGCAGGTGTTGAAAGGAGTGTTCAGGACTTCTCTACTGATATGTGTAATTGTTAATTCCCCTGAAAAGAAATCAGAATCAGACATCTTAGAAAATGAACCTGAACGGGTCCCCAAGAGACTGTCTGTTCCAGGATTTCTTACAGCTCGTTTGATAATTCACAGCACCAGATTCCTAGCTTCTGGCTAGGAACTTTAACTCAAGACCCTGCACACAATGCCAGCTGCTGCCTGCAACCGGCCAACAAAACTCTGTCAAGCAGCTTTGCAAGCCAATTTTTCAGGCTTTGCACACTGGTAATGTTTCATTTCTGTTCATCTATGCTGCTTTCCTTTGAATTCTCTACAGTTCCAGATGGTCTCCAGCTCTCCTGTAGCACCTAAGGTTGAGTGCAACCCTGTGACTTTACAAATACCACATAAATTGAAAGTATGAACCCAGGTGTGTCACATATTATTAAGTTCTCATTTGTACTGCCAATTCAATGTTAATTCAATGCCAACCCTTGTAGGAGTACGTCATTTATTGTGATTTAAAGACTGAAGCATGATACTCCATGCAAACATCCCAGGACTTGAGATGTGGACTCTAATCCAAGCTCTTGAACCTGAACAGTTCAAACTCTTCAGCCTCATGAGGCCAGGCTTTAGGACGTTTGGGTTTGGTTTGTTTTGGTTTCCATTTTGGCAGCTAGCATCCTTGGAAACTAGCCACTGAAACTCCCGAAGTCTTTGGAGCAAGTAACCAATTATCATCCGTGTCCATATGGGGCCATCTGGTGGCAAAGGGGGCTCAGCAACAGAGGCTCGCCCGGAGGGAGGTCCTTGATGGCTGCCGTGTTTCAATTATATTTTTTCCTGAAATCTTGTATCTCAGTGCTCTCATGCCTGTTCTTTCTCTCCCTCTGCTTCTCTCCCCTTCTCCCTCTGCTTCTCTCCCTCTTTTCCTGGAATAAGGATTCAGTTTCAACTTGGCCTCTAGAGCCTTTCTTGTCCCTGCAGGATTTTTTACAGGTTTGCCACAAGCCTTCCTCCCTGACTTGCTAGGTTGTGAGAGCTTGTACCATAGTGAAAGCCTACCTTTTTTGGTTTTTTTTTTTTTTTTTGGCCTGCAATTGGGCAGGAAAATATGGCATTATGGATTTGATTTATAATTAAGATGTAACCGAAATTTATGGTTCCATGTTATATAAAAATGACACATGAAGATGGTATTTGACTATATTTCGAAAGACATTTTCTTTTGTGCTGTGATTCATCTCTGCCATTGTTTCAGGGAGACATTTATCCATTCACTCTTTCTGAATATCTCTTGATGAGTTTTATCTTCATTTGACTATATGAAAAGCAGGTGTGGTATATGGTTATATATGGGTATCTAACCTGTCATTAGGCATTTTCTGTGTAAAGTGCAACTCAATACCTCCATTTTTAATTTCAGACAAGGTTCTGCCAGCATTTACATGATGAAAGACGAAATAACATTGTTTTCCAGGAACCCATAGGCAAGTGTATCAAAGTGAAAATGCTTTCATGACATTTACAAAAAACTGCCTATGAGGAAATAAAATTCCTAGAATGAAAATGAAAGCCAGCAAAAAAAGCTGTATCAGGGTCCCTGTGTCATCTCAGCTCCATCTCTGGAGGTGCTTATGTCCTCATGAGGCAATTTCTCAAACTCCTTGGCAAGAACTTTGATAACATTATAAGAGAAATAGGATTCATTATTTCTCCAAATAATACACAGAATCCGCCCCCCCCCAATATTAAGTTCCAATTAGTAACTACCATACTAATTGTCACACTTAACAGCTTTGTAAAGCAAAACCCGAAAAATGTTTCTTCATGTGGATAACAACCCCACTAGGGAAGCAGAGGTCTTCTCCTTGCATTTTCAAAGATATGTGTTTTTCTTTGCTTCCTGTCTAGTCATCAGGCAGCCTTGCAAAATTGTACTTACAATAATGAGTACAATAATGTATTAGAGCAATAATGTATTAGATGCATGAATAAAATACCTCTGACAATTTTTCTTCATTTTGTTGTATTTTTTCCCATGATGTTAAATGACATTAACAGCTTCTTATGGCAATAAAAGCATGGAGTACTTTTCCCTTGGTACTTTTGCAGGGCTACTTTTTTTATCACTGTTGACAAATTGTGCAACTTGTCCCATGGAAAAGAAAAAACAGGGGAAAAAACCTAGAGTTCAGGAGGTTGGAGGAATGCTTGATTGCTGAGCTACTTATTCTGTCAGAGGAATCAGAAGAATTTGCTGAAAGATTGACTACCCCTGGCTCATAATATAGTAACGTAGTTCCTTACAAGGAAGAACTCTTGGTTTAATCCTGTCTTGTTTTCAGTCTCTTTTTTCCAGCAATCTGCTCTCTTGGAAAGAGAAACAGATGGAAACCCAATCAAATGATCTACAATCCCAGTTTAGTTACTAAAGAGAACTCCTTGTGCTCTTACCAATGGTGGAAGCACCAAAGACAAAGACACCTCCTGGACAACTACCCCCAGTTTATATACTGGGTTTGATGTGCTGTGGTATGAAATATCCCTTTGGCCAGATCAGGTCAGCTGTCCTGGCTATGCTCCCCCCGTCCAGTTTCTTGTGCACCTCCTCACTGGGAAGAGTCTGGGAAACTAAGAAGTCTTTGGCTCAAGGTAAGCACTACTCAGCAAAAACCAAAACATCAGTGTGTCATCAACATTATTCGCATACCAAATCCAAAACTCATCACTGTACCAGTTACTAGGAAGAAAACTAACTGTGTCCCAGCCCAAACCAGGACACTGCTTAAGAACCTTATCAGGCACTTTTTAGAGTCATTACTGGTGGCAGTAGTGCTGGGGATTTCAAGATGATTACAAAACACGTGTTCCCTGTTTTGAAGACAGAACCGCTGAGGTTGCTCAGTACAAACATTAAGTTTTGGGTTGGCTTTAAACTGCTTTGCTACTAATGGTCTTACAGTGCCTGGTGCTACCGAAACGAGCACGGAAGGCCGGGGCTCAGGCTGGGCCGGGGCAGTGCCGGTGTGGCCGCGGCGGTGTCCCGGGGACCGCGGCCCTGAGCTGTCCGCGGTGCTGAACGGGCCCGGCACGGCGCTTGTGGTACCTACGAGGGGGCGATCTGCCCCTGAGCCTGTGTTGCAATTCTTCTGCTCTTGGTGAATTTCATGGGTCACTCTATTCCCTGACGCTTTTGTGATCGACTGCGGGAAGTCGTTACGCAATGCGTTCCTTTGCGACACTCTCTACCTAAAAAATGTCCCAGGTATCTGTAGTGAAAAACCCCCTGAAGACAGTGACAACCTGCACGTACTTACATCAGTGCAAAATCTGTTCCTTTGTCTTCAAGTGAAGAAGGCACTTCTTACAGGCAAATAAATATAAAGCAAATATTTATCATGCAAACAATTATTTTTTGCATTTAATATGCAAATATTTATAAACTATTGCATTTATAATGCAAATACTATAAATTTATAATGCAAATATTTAATTCTATGAAACAAAAATGACAAAAATCCCAGAGAAAAAGTTTCGTGAGTGTTTTTTGCAAATTATTTTACTTGCTATTCTCACCTGTATTTTTTTTTTTATTTCAGTTGATTCCAGAGGATAAACAATTAAAAGTCTTGTGAATAAAAATCACTGTCAAGTTCTTCATCATACTGTGGTCTAGTCCACAAAGCTGGGAAAATGTGTGTGCCAACAGATATGTTGGGAATATGAAGGAAAAAGGGATCTTTGTTATGGACACATTGGCACTAATTTGCAGTTAGATCATGCCAAAGAGCACCTTTATATCCTCAAAAACTCTCTACAAACCATTTTGAGTAATTTCACACAAGCATAAACCAGACCCTTACATTACAACAAAGTTGCTTGCTCATTGCTTAGTAGTTACTCCTGCTTACCTTTTTCTTAAAATACACTCATGTGGCATCATTAATATCACTAGTGTGTCTATGACTTTTTAGGATGTATGTGATTTTTAGTGCAGCACTATAAAATGGACCGGCAAAGCAAACTGTGTGGACAGAGAAATATTTTGTGTACTAAGCTCCCCCACCTCTGACTTCCATGTATTCAGTTGTTCAGTAAGAAGTTTCAAAAGTTTTCCAGAAATGTCCCCCTTGAAAAGGGAAATAAAAGCCTGTGACTTTTGAGATATAAACTTTTGATCACATTTGTATAGTAACATCCTTCATTAAAAAGACTATTTCAATACAGTTATAATTCCAGATTGTTGTAATAAATACTCCTAGTGATGGTTTCTGTAGAAAACATTAAATTTGCCTTTAATCTTCATTAAAATCTACTTATTTCAGACTTTCAGGGTTTTCTTTTCCATAATATAGTGAGTATTTGTATTTGGTTTGCATGACAAGGTTTTGGTAGCATGGGGGCTACAGGAGTGGCTTCTTTGAGAAGCTGCCAGAAGCTTTCCTTATGTCTGATAGAACTGATGCCAGCCAGCTACAAGATAGACCTGTTGGATGAGGCTGGGTCAGTCAGTGATGGTAGTCGTGCTTCTGGGATAACATATTTAAGAAAGAAGAGAAAAGTGAGAATATGTGAGAGAAACAACTCCACAGTCACCAAGGTCCATGCAGAAGGAGGGGCAGGAGGTGCTCCGGGAACCAAAGCTGGGATTCCCCTGCAGCCCGTGGTGCAGACCATGGCGAGGCAGCTGTGCCCCTGCAGCCCATGGAGGTCACCGGGAGTGCAGAGAACCTCCTGAAGCCCCTGGAGGATCCCATGCTGGAGCAGGTGGATGCCCCAAAGAAGGCTGTGACCTCGTGGGAAGCCCATCCTGGAGCTGGCTCCTGGCAGGACTTGTGGATTCACGGAGAGAGAAGCCCATGTCAGAGCAGGTTTACTTGTAGGATTTGTGACCCCGTGGTGGACCCATGCTGGATCAGACTGTTCCTGCAGGACTGCACTCCATGGAAAGGTATCCACACTGGAGCAGTTTGTGAAGAACTGTGGCCCACGGGAAGGACTCATGTTGGAGGTGTTCATGGAGGACTGTCTCCTGTGGGAGGGACTCCACACTGGAGCAGGGGAAGGAATCTTTCCCCTGAGGAGAAAGCAGTGGCAGAAACCACACGTGATGAACTGACCATAACCCCCATTCCCGTCTCCCTGTGTCTCTNCATTCCCGTCGTGTCTCTGAGGGGGAGAAGGTAGAAATTTGAGAATAATATTAAACCCAGGAAGAAGGGAGGGGTGGGGAAAGGTGATTTTTACATTTTGTTTTACTTGTCATTGCCCTACTCCAATATGGATAAGTAGTAAATTTAATTAATTTCTCCAGGTTGAGTCTGTTTTGCCCATGCTGGTAGTTAGTGAGTGATCTCTCCCTGTCCTTATTCCAATTCATGAGCTTTCATTATATTTTCTCTTCCCTGTACAGCTGAGGAGAGGGAGAGATCGAATGTCTTTGGTGAGAATCTGGCATCCAGCCAGGACCAAATCACCACAATAACTTTTTCCTTTAAATACCTTAAAAGTGGAATAGCCTTTTGCTGAGATGTCTTTTAATCTCTTCTGACGGGGAAGAACCATGATCTGTTCTTTAAGCACACCCACAGACTGCAGGATGAATAGGTGAAATTAAACTTCTTGAAACAGTCTGTCTGTATTCACAATGAGACAGATCACGTTCTTCTTTACACTATTATAAACCAGAAGTAAATCCACAAAATTTAATGTAAGCATCATAGTAAATACAGGCAAATATGTCCCAATGTCCTGAGAGGTTTTAAACGACTAGTCAAAAATAACAACTATGCTTACTTGAAGTGTAAAGCTAAGAAGTGGTTTCACTGGAGTAATTATCTTTAAATCAAATCTTCATACTGAAGTTCTCATAGTCAGCTCACAGGGAACTAAGAGGAACATGCTTCTTAGGGAGTGTTACCTGTAATTATCTCAAACACATGACAGCAAGACTTCATTTTATTTTGCTATGACATTTTTATGTGGATTTTCTGCTAAAATGACAGTTGTGGAAAATAGATCTTTATTTAAGGCAAGAACAGGAAAAACACAAGTTAAAAACTACGGGAGAATTTCAGATGCTCTTCTGCTTATCTACTGTAACTTTGAGGAGGGAGCACTCAATTCACATGCCAAACAATGGACAGTCAGTGATGCTGCTACCTGTTTGCTCCTTCCAGCACACGTTTCCCATCATGGAATACTATACCTGGGGCCCTTTCTCCTTCCCCATTTTATTCTGTTCCCTGTATATGTGACCCCAGGCCAGCAGTAAGAATGTGAGGGATAAAAAGAGTGATGACAGGCTGAGAGAGAAGTGAGGAGAAAAGGTCTTTCTCGTCCTCTTTCATGATGAAGAACAGCAACTGCCTGCAACATCAGATGGTACAGATGAGGGAGAAAAATGTTTTTTCTCCCAGAGTTTTCTCTCTCTGTTGTGACCTTCATCTCCTGTGTAGATCTTACTTCCCAGAGTATTTCCCTATCCCTCCTTGCAGAGTAATCCTATCGTCTACGTACCAGCAGACCACTGTGAGTCATTTTGGTAGCAGGGGTGCCGTGCACTCCTTCCTCCCCCTGGCCTTATCCTTTGTGTCTTTTCTCACTGTCATGGTATCGCCGTATGATCTCAAACAATTGTAAGCGTTTTTCCAAGGGGGCAGTGGCATCTGGCTATGCATGGAGTGTGTTGTTTTGCCCTCTTCTGTTTAAGTATGTGAGGTAGCTGAATAGTTGGAGGTACTTTGTGGAGGTGTAAGACTTGGAAATGTAATTTTAATTCCAGCCACGAGGGGACCGTCATAGTTTATTGTCTCTTTCCAGCAGGTTCATCTGATTCATATACTTAGATCAGTTACAGTTATGCTGCTTCTTAGGTAAAAGCAGTATTCCTCTCTTTTTTAAAAATATTGCTTTCATTTAGTAGGTGTCCAGAGTTTATATAAAAAAGACCCCATATCTCTCATAGAGAAATATGGCAAAGAGCCTAAAAAAATTAATCTGAAAAATAAAGAGCTCCCATTTATTGCAGCAATTGTTTTCACATTGTGTAACCTGGGTTTGGAGTCTCATGCTTCTCTTGCATGCAGCAGCTGTGTACTTGCATAATTTGATCTGGTTGTGTTTGCTTGACAAAAAGAGGATGGGACTCTAACTTGCTCGTTTAATCTAAAGAGCAGCAAAGAGAAAGCAACCAAAACACGTGGCTGAGGTCCCCAGCCCCTTTGGAGCTGGTGGTGAGCCAGTGAAGCTGCCCACCATCCCTGCCACTGCTCCTCTGCCAGCTCCACCGGGCTGGCCACCCGCTCTGCTCCCACCTCCTCTGTGCAGAGAAGCATCATCCCTCCACGGAGCTGCTCCTGACATCACTCCTGAGGGGCAGGCAGCCCACCCATTGCTTTCCCCCTTGGCTTCCCGGGAAGAGATGTGCTCTTCATCTCAGCTCCTGAGGGGACTCTCTGCCTCAGGCATGAATGGTCAGGGGTGAACTGGGATCTTCCCTTAGGCACGGCCAGCACTCAGGCCATGTGCCTTTCTTCCAGTTCTGGAAAAAGGGCCTTTCTGTATGAAAATGCACCCAAACTGGTTTTTTACCCAGTTATATCCTGAAAGAGATATTTTATCTATTAATAAATGCTTGCTTCTGTTGCGTCCAAGAGAGACTTGCGAATCACAGCTCTCAAGTACTTCTCAGGTAATCCGAGGTCATGCTCAGGATGGAATTGAAAAACATGGCATTTCTCAGCTGTCATGCTCTAAGCTTTCTGAGAAACCTCATGTGGGCAGTGAACAATTATGTATGTGCTACACAGGCCAAGTTAAACCCAAGGCTCCCCTCTAGAATATGTTTAAACTGTTGTCTTCATGAAATCTTTCAAATGTCCATCACACCTTTGCCTCTGTATTGTCAAGACTTAGACACCCTATGGGAATGCAAACTGAAAGGAAGTAGAAATAAGAAATATGTTAATGATAACAATGTTTAGAAAGGGATTTCATGGGAATGAAATAGACTTTTATTTCTGCCAATATAAATAAAGGCAGAAAGCTGCTTTTGTAGCAGGAGTGTGTGAAATATGAAACCATGGCAGTGCGAGGCAATACCGATATGAATCAGAATGACTGCGATAAGCAAAACGCTTCACCCCAGAGGTGGGAACGTGATCTGGTGGTTACAGCAAATTTGAAACTCCCCATTTCTGCCCCTGACCAGCTATATGTCTGTAGTCAACTCACGTATTGTCTATCAGTTTACCCATCTGTAAAACAGGGACATATATATCTGTATCTTATCAGAGCCAATTCTTGGCAAGCATCATTAGAGAACACTGGCAGCCCTGTCCTGTCAGGAACCAGGATTTCACAAATGAAAAGTACAAGTCACTTGCACTTTGCCAGGACACAGAGTACCCTTCTTTTAGTTAAAGAAAATGTGGTGATACCGACTGAAGAAATTCTTTATTCTCCTGGTAGTTTTGAAAGACTGTGAGTGAAATCTTACACAAACTTCATAGATCAGTAGCTCTCTATAGCAGATATGCTATAAAAGAAGTCCATTAAACCTATCTAATCTTATCCAATCAATCACCACAAATCAATATTATTAAAGGACATTTTTCTATATTCATACATGTTTTTATTAAAATAAAAAATGCATTGCATGTTTTTGTTTCCATCTTCATTAGTTGAAAGTAAAATCTTTAAAATGATATTTTATAACTGAACTGAGTTGGTAGTCCCAGAACCGTTGCCAAATTTAAGGTTTCCTAAATAAGGTTTCCTAATCACAGACCACACATAATCTTGTAATTGCAGAATCAGAAGACAGAACAACGGCTAAAAGAGCCTGGAAACTGAAATGTCCTTCCACACGCAGCAGGACTCCCCTGAAGGGTTCCTGTTCGACCTGTGAAAGCTCACACATAACCCCTCTCCTGTGAATAAACATATTTTTCTAGCTTGCTTGTCTGCAGAAGGAAGCTGACACAGTGACATATAATAGTTATGTGGGTCCAACCTGTGTGTGTGTGTAATCTGGGATACCTATTTAAAACCGACCTCTGCATTTTCTCCTCTATCTACAAATTTATCACTGTAAGTCTCCCTATAAAACCATCAATTATAGAATCATGCTTTTGATTAAACTGTTATGACTTTAGGTATATATTAGACCTAATCATTCTTCATATTTTGAGACAGCCTTTCTGTACCATGAAATTTGAACTAATTACAAAGTTAAGAATAAAAGCAGTGGCTATCTTCTTTACAGTCTACCATGAAGGAATACCCTTCTACGGATGCTCTGGTTTTCTCTCTGCCTGTTGGAGAAAAGTTGCGTTGCCAACTGTTTTCCTCTGAACTTCACTGGCTGTGTTTTCACATAATTTGGTGTCAGCTGTCAGCCCTGCCTCACCCATCACATACACCTTGGGAGAACTCCTAGAACTGCTTCTACACAAAACTAAGTCCATCACAAGTCTTGGCCATTTAAGATGAAAATTCAGACTGCCCAAATTGCTGTCTAGGCACCACCTAATTCCAGAAAAGCATCTGAAGATGCCTGAATTATTATTTATTAAGTTTCACAGCTGCCTTCCTATCTGCTCCTGAGCATCCACAAGCTGTGGACCCTGTGAAAGGTATAGCAGTCACCTCAGGAGAAGGCCTGAGGTGTGTTGTGCCTGTTGAAGCAGGCTTTTTCAAATGTTACCTGCAACATCAGGCTGTAAAATAGTCAGCTGCAGACAAATAATCTGACTGCATCATGAGACAGGTTAACAAATTATTTATAGCATCACCAGAGCGAGCAGTCCCAGCCGTGGCCCAGACTGGGGCTGTGTTGGGTGTGCAGCCCCTTCTGCAAGGAGCTCCCAGCCCAACTACCAGGCAAGAGAGAGCAGATGGTGAGAGACAGATGGGAGAGTACAAGGAAACAATGAGATAAATGAGCAAAAACTCAGTTGAAGACTTTAGCATTTTGTTCCGAAATTATTAATTTTACTAAACATTTCAGCTGATGTAACCCTACGGCAAAACGCCTTTCCTGTTCCAAAGGTCTTAATAGCTACAATTACAACACATGCCGCAGCCCAGCACGGGTTACATTTTAGGTAAAGAGTGGGAGTTAAGCAGGCAAGAAGTACCAAGGCAGGGGGTGTCAAACGCTGAAATTCATTCGTAAAGGGGGCTGGGGTATCTCAGCAACCGGCGACTTAAGGCAACCCGATTAAGCACTGCTCAGTAGGTAACGCGTGGACTGACGGAGAATTCAGGCTTCACGGGAGGCGGGCGCTGCCCCGCACCCCCGTCCCACGCGGGCGAGCCCGCTCGCAGCCGCCGGGGATGCTACACGCGAGGCGTGCGGCCCCCCCAGCGAGGCCGGGGGAGCGCCCTCAGCTGCTGCGCCGCGGCCCGGTCCCCAAGGGCTGGTGACAGCCCAGTCACACCCCCGCCCCCGCGGGCTGCGTTGAGCCACCCCAGGATGCTGCGGTCCTGCGATGGCAGTCCCAGAGGCCTGGAGATGCCTCCCGGTGGCAGCGCGCACCGAGCGGAGGGCCACACACGGACCCCAGACCGCCACGCGCAGCCCTGAGGGGGTCGAAATCCCGAGAGAGCGTCAAAGGCCATCTCCTCCCTACGTCCCAGCTGGGAGGGGGCTGGGGCGGGCCGCACCGCCCCTCCGGCCCGCGGGCGGCCGGGGCGCGCCGCGCTGCGCAGCCG
>WBMZ01005527.1:0-98284 GCA_013400975.1 Atrichornis clamosus
TTCCTTGGCAGATATTTGCCTTTTAAACTAAGACACCCAGTCACACAAAATGACACCGACCACGTGGCACGGCCATTTTGTCATCCACCCAAGTCACCGCGGCTGGCCCCTCCTCCATTCCCAGCTCCCACCCCACGTCATTAGGTATATCTGCATCGGGTCCCTCCCCTTCTATCGGGAATCCTCTTCCTGCCACAGACCCTGCCTCCCCTTCCAGCATTCCCACCCTCTCCATCGGTGGCTCTGCTCCTGAGAACCAGCCCAGCCCTGGTTCCCTCGGTCTCGGTTCCCATGCTACTAAGACCAGAAGTGGGCATGGTGGTGACCGGAAGGACGCCATTTTGGCATCCACTGCTGAGCGTCATCAGGCAGTTCTGGTCCACCGCAAGCCCCACACACCAGCCGAGCACTCTCCCCTTTCCTTGGAAGGGGAGAGCAGTGACTCTTCTGATTCCAGTGTGGAGTCAGAAGATCACTGGCCTGCCGTGAAAAAACAGGCTGCCAGGGATGGCAAAGGGGTGCTTGTGAGCAAAATAATGGCGCCCACTGATAAGATGCAAACAAAATCTTTACAAGAAGATCCTACAGGAAGTGAATAGAAATATGTCTTTTTCTACTGCAATGCTGCCTATAACATAAATAGAGCTTCACTCTTCTCTGAAAGCTTCTTTATAGCCATTTAAACAGACATGACAAACTATTCTTGGTAGTAGATAATAAGCCTTTCTTTGCATTATTCTGAGTGACAAACAAACAGAAATGAACATACACTGCAGCCAGCTGTGGGAAAAACCTGGCACTTTTTCATTTGTTCAGTTTAGTTTCATTGCACTAAATTTTCAGATACCAATTTTTTTTTCCAAATAATTTTAAAACTGAGTCCTTCTCAGCATGGAGAAGGTAGACAAAAATGCCATCCTTCTTTTCTCAGTCCTGCCCTATGCCAGTGTAATTCCTTGTCCCTTGGACATGACAATAAGGATCATGGATCTGGAAAAGCAGTGAAGACCTGAGTTGCATTTTTGGATTGTAATGGATGTTTTATGCATGAAATACTGTGAGAAAAGGAAAGCAATTTTCCTTTCAAAATGTTGGCACTGTTACATCCTGCTGAGACAGGAATGTATGAAACATGATTCCTGCACAAGAATGTATGAAAATGGAAACTTACTTAGGAATAAGGGAATTGAACTAAATAAGCAGGCTCATTCCAGTGATGCAGCATGGCTTTGGAAACACAGATAATTTTCTAAATGCTGCCTCACCCACCATCACCCCCTGGCCCAATGACTAGGACATTTGTCTGACTAGAAAGAGAAATCATCCTTTCTGTAGCTAAATTTAACAAGAGTGCTTTGTAGTGGTGTAATAAGTAATAGCCATTCTTTGTGGGAAGATGAAGAAGTGACTTGTTTACCTTGTTTTATAAAGTGTCTCCCAATAATAATTTCCTTACAACTTACAACTTTTGGGAAGATACTGTGCACAGAGGAGTCTTGAATCTCTTTACCTCTGCCATCAATAATACATTAAAAAAAGCGAGGTGGGGGTGGAATTCTATAATAACAAATCTTTTGCTCACAACTTTCATGTGCAGCTTGCACAGAGGTGTCTCTGTAACATGCTTCATCACTTTGAGGTGGTACATTGTTGGTAGGACAGACACAGGCCAGCCTTGGAACTGGACAGGCTGCTGTCCACTCTTGGCGTGGGCAGTGGTCACCGAATTGCACTTAAATCAGAAAATATAAATTAGATTTTTGCGCAAACTGGATCAGAACTTTACAGTATTGAATTGCTTTGCTCTTGGCTTTGAGTGCTGTAGATTGAAAGCCCACCTGTATTACATTCCCAACTGCTCAGCATATAAATAAATATATACAGGTATGAATGCTGGGAGCTGTTGTTTCATTCCCTCCCTCAAGGCACTCAGTCCCTGCAAGACAAACGTAGAAGAAAAATCAAACATTATCGTTCCTGCCTGAGATAGCATCATTGAGATTCACAGCAATGAAAAGAACTTTGTTTTCTATTACCTAGTCATGGCTGCTGCTATTTCAAATGGACCAGAAATGCTTTTGAATGTCATCCTTCTAAGTTATCACACTTTCCCTGCTGAGCTGAATGTAGTAAAAACTCCTGTTTGTCAAGAGACTGGAGAAACTTTGACATGAAGGTTTCAAAGGGAACACTTAAGGAGACGTCGATCACGAGTGCACAACCAGAGGCCCGTGGGGCTTTCTCCTCCTCCTGGCTTTATTCCTTAGATGATTTATATGTGGTTTCTGAACAGATTTCCATTCTTCCTTTCATGAAGTGACTGGAATATTCAAGCTTCTCATTTTATGCCTGAGTGAAGCCAGCAGTTTTATTAGGGTGAATGTTTGGCACCTTCTGAAAACCAGAATGCATCCCAGCTGTTTGAATTAGACACTAGATTGGGCTCTTGCAATAACCTGTTGTTTTGGAGAAAAAAATTACATTCTTAATATATATAAATAGGTGAATGTCACCTTCTGCCAAGTGTATCTTCTGTATGGAATAATGTAATTTCTCAGTCTCAAGATTATTTTTCTTGAGTCTGAGTTATCTTCTCATAACTTCAGAAAATCTGTTTATCAGGTCAAATTTTCCACTTGGACTCCGCTGAAGCCCTGCTTGCTTTTACTAGCAATGTATTTCACCTCTTGCCCTTAATTTAAAGATATTTTGCTTACAGAGACATTTATCTAACAGGGATCTGTAACGGAAGACAAAATTTGGTTTACAGATGACTTGATTCCCTCAAGGTACATGAATCAATCATGTAAATGGCAGTGTGTCCTGCACTTTAGCTTCAATCAATAGGGGATTAAACTTCTACTTTCAGTGTGGGGAAAATAAATGCCCATAGTGATGCTATTAATGACACCTGGGATTACTAAAAGTCTACTGATGCTTTAAAAATCTCACTTTTTAGCGTTTATATGTCTTGTTTGGTATTTCCACTGTTCATCTCTGCTGGGAAGGTGAGCAGAGAGGAGGAACTTTGATTTATCCTAACTTGCTGCCAGGCATTGCTAAAAAAGTTTTTCCTACTAGTTTTTTCCTCACCTGCAGTGAAGACCTCTCTTAGAAAAGTTTGTTTGAGATCCATTAAGATCTGTATGGCCAGGGGACAGAGAAAGCTCTGGTGCCTCCACAAAATACCATCTCTGGGAGCAGGGTCCCTCTCCAGGGGTGAAGTCGTTCTGGTGGGAGATGAGGCATGTTTCTCATGCTGAGTGGGAGCAGCCTGGATGCAAACAAAAGAAATAGAAGTGCTGATGCAGTGTTACGTTTGTTGGTCTGCTGTGTGGTCAGAGCACTTGGTCTTCCTGCAGAGGCAATACCTATGTTGTACCATCTCTGTTGCGATGAGTCAGCACTGGACATTGACTGTCTCTTCCACAGCGTGTCCAGAGTCTGGGAGGCCTCCATTCCATCCCTTCCCCAGGACAGCAGGACCCAAACTTGCATCCCCACCACTTGAATGTGGCGTTTTCTGTAAAAGTCACTTGGTTCACAGCTAAAGCCATGGAGCCACATCAGAGAGCAGACGGTGTGAGGCCTTGCTGTGCGGAGTGGGCAGATCACGGGGTCCTGGTGCCTGCTACAGAGGCCTCTTCAGTGTCTGATGTCAGACAGGAGACTTCAGACAATTTCACAGGCACCACCTGACAACATTTCATGGTCTGTCTGACCTTTTACAACCTTTTGGTTTTTATGCAGGGTAGAGTGTCCTTTCCACAGATTCCAGCCTGAGCACCTTGTAAGGAAATTATGAATGCAGGATGTTTAAAACAGTTTTTGTGTTGCCTACTCCAGCACTGTTATTTCACTACTTCTGTTTCTTGAACTGTGTCTGTATCCTCACTTGAGGCTGAGACTGAACAAAAAAGAGACAGAAGTCTCTTTTTTTAAAGAAGTCTCTATTTTTTAAATGTGCAAAATACTCTGCAAGAAAGGACCACTTTGATGGGTTTAAGAAATGCTGCCCTAACATTTACTGCATCTTCTGACAAGCCTCCCCAGTCCTAGACAAAAAGCCAAATTTACTCATATGTATTTTTTGCTGGCTCATGTCTATTATGACATATTTTGTTCCATTGTATTTAGAAATTGGAGATAAATAATATATTTTTTCAGAAATGAAATTGATAGAATGTATTATGCTACATGAAACATTATTTCCATATCAGCATGCTTTTGAGACAAAAAATCCATTGCAGTTGTGAGTTTTAGAATGACCTCCTGCCTACTTTAGATGGTTGTCATTACTTTTGAAAAGTTTGATGACATATGATTTTCTAGACTGTGTGGTTTGAACTTTGGAGACTTCTGCTTTAATTTACTGCAGTTCTCAAATGCTTTTGGCAAAGGAAGCAGCCTACCTCATGTAGGTCTGAAACCAAATGTAATTAGGAATGTTTCCCATCAGGAGGAGTCTGTCCTGGCTCTTTGCATGACTGTTCCTGTATCATCATTCTCTGTGAAAGCTTTTGCAGGGCACTGGTGTCTGTTTTCACTGCAGCCTGTCAGTGACTGGGAATCTTACCAGCTTTTTGGCATATTTGACTCACCAAAGACAAGATCAGCTTTAGCTATGCCACCCTGGCAGATGATCTAACCTGCTTGTAGACATCTCTGAGCAATATGGGCTCCACAACTCTCTGAGGCAGTGTTCTTGCCAGAACTGCTCATGCTGAAATTAAAAGTCCATCAGACTTTTTCCTTTCCCCATTTGACCTATTTATTTCCTAAATTACCCAAAGAAGTCACCAGCTGAGGTCCCACAAGGTCTGCGTGAGGAAAGATGTCCTCTTGTGGCTGTTGTCATCTGCTCTCAGTGCTCTGTGTCCATTGATCCACAGATTCACTTTTTACAGCATGGCCACAGGCTTGGCTTGGTGCAAAAAATTTGTGATTTATGAGTCAGGTGGGTTGACCCTGACTGGACTCCAGGTGCCCACCAAAGCCTCTCTGTCACTGCCCTCCTCATCTGAACAAGGGAGAGAAAATATAACAAGAGGGATAAGGGCAGGGAGTGAGGAACACTCTCCAAATACCATCATAGGCAAAACAGGTTTGACTTGGGGAAATTAATTTATTACTAATCAAATCAGAGAATGAGAAATAGTGAGAAACAAAACCTAAATTTTAAAACACCTTCCCCCACTCCTCCTTTCTTCACAGGCTCAACTCACTCCCAAATCCTCTACCTCCTCCCCTGCAGTGGTACAGGGGCACAGGGAATGGGGGCTGTGGTCAGTCTATCACACGTTGTGCAGCTCATGTCTCTGGCTGCAATTTTGGGGCTCTCCTGGTGCCCTTGTGCCTCTGGGCTCCTTTATGCATGTGCAGAAAATCCTTTTATCATATAACCTAATATTATACACCAATAAAAATAACCCTGTGTTATTTTGTATAATCTAGAAAAGTACATGTTCCATTCCTGGCAAAGGATGTGCATTGTCTCGCTTACCCTGGTTTTACAGGACTGTTCATCCCGTAGCATCCTCCCAACCTCCTTGGCATTATCTTAAGCAGACAGCTAATCTATGGCCACATCCTCTGCAAGACCTGCTCTCACTACCGTGTCAGGAAACCCTTACATGATTAGAAATACCAATCAATATCTTCACCAAGGTCTGCAGCCTCACATCCTCTGTAGGCTGCACTCTGCTTTTCATTAAGCCTGGGATCATTTTTGCTTTTTCACACACCAGGACGTTGTTGACTCATCTCCAACTTGTGACTCACTATATCCCCACCCCCTTTTCTGAATAGCTGCTGCCTGGGGCCTGGTCTGTGTGGTGTTTGTGCAGTCAATTCTTCCTGCCTTGCGTGTGCTCGTACTGAATTACACCCTGCATATTTCAGATGCCAGGATCATCTGCAAATTTGACCTTGTTCTTGTAAGGACTTAAAAAAATCACAGTTGCCTATCTCAAACACTGTTAAGACCACAGAAAGGCTTTGCAGAGCGGAGTGGGAGGGTGGTGCTGGCTCTGGGCCTGGCGAGGTCTGGCTGGCACATCCTGGGTGATGCATCCAGACAAGGGTTCCCACTGTGGAAAACTGTGTGGGATAGCAGCTGCTCATACACATATTGCTGGTATCACCCCTAGTTACGGGCAGATGGCACCTGTGACCACAAAAGCCCTCCCCCAAGAATATGCCTTCATGGATTCCTGGGGCTTGGACTGCAAATTAAGCCATCTGATGGGAAATAAGATAAAGGTGGTCCTATGGTCCCAGTGTTATCTCAGGCCTAGGGGGAGCTCTGATAGTGGACAAAAAGAATCCACAAGGGAAGCCAACTCAGCAACTATGCTGAAATCAGCCCCGATGAGGTAAAAGGTAATTCCAGCAGAGGGGGATTGCTCACAACCCACCAACTCAAACCCATCGACTCAAAAGAAGAGAAAGGCTGAGCTTAGCATTAGAAGTGAGGGAATTGTTTAACCAATAGAATTGTGTAACCCATAAGCATTAATTCCTTTGTTTGCTGAAATGTATAAACAGTGAAAAGTTTTGAATGACTTTGGGACACCCACTGCCAAGAAGCCCGGGGCAAAGAAGGACCAACGGGATGCTGCTGGATCCACAGGTTGTGATATCTGTCTACTCAATCTGTCTCTCTCTCACTCTCTTTCCCTCCACCCCTTTTCTTTCTTTCAATCTTTCTCTACCTCACATGTACTGTTAAATAAAATCCATACTATTGACTTCAGCAGATGGTCTCATTTGCACCTTAACTCAGGTAGAGGCATCTCTCAATAATTAGATCATAGCAGTTCTCAAAGAGGCTCAGCAGTGCCTTCACACCACTTGAAAATTCATTAGTGCTTGCTGTTACACACTGAGCAGAAAAATGGTACCGCACCCAATGCATTTTTCTCAAATTGGCACAGAACTACTGATAAAAGTCCTGACCTATGAACATTATTAGGGTGAAGGGCAGGTGTCTCACTATTTCTGCACCTGCTATGTATGATTTTGTTTAGACTGCACTAATTCTTATTTATAAGATAGTTTTGCCAATTAAACTGTATGAAATCCAAAACTTCTTTGCTGACATGTGAACTGCTATCTGGTTTAGAAAGGAAATTAGGTAGGTTCAGTCATTATTTATTTCTTGGCACATTGGTATTTTTTCTTATCTGATTCATTGTTTTCCAGATTCTTACCCGTGGCTGGTCTGATGATTCGATCCAGAACTCCATCATGCATTTAAACCAAGCTGAAAGGTCTGTGTTTTCCCCAGGTCCTCTCTATTTCCCCTTATCAGGATTGAGAATGCTTTTGACCCTCACAGTCTGTTGGTAGTTCATCCGCTCTTTACAAATTTTCAGAGCCAATCACCAAAACACACCAAGGCTAACCTCTAGGCCAAACTGTACTGAAAATATCAAAGGCAAATATGAATTTTGTGAACATAGAATGGCATTTGGGTTGCCTGAGCACATCTGAGCATTGTCTGTGAAGTGTGCAGCATCTTTCTGTACCGGCAGCTGGAGGTGGGGTGAACATCTCAAGTAACACTAGAATTACAGAATATCCTGAGTTGGAAGTGACCCACAAGGATCATCAAGTCCAACACTATGACTAAGCAGCGCAGTCAAAAGCCAGCTGAATATCCCCCTCTTTTTTTTTTTTTTTTCCATTGGCAGAAAATGTTCCCTCTCACCTTCCTTGCCTGTCCCTTCTGAAGACCTTACAGCCATCAACTGCAGCACTCCAGTTGTGTGACCCATCCAACCATATTTCTGTGATTGCAACAATATTGTAGTTTTCCAGCTGCACAATGGCTTCCAGCTCCTCCTGCTCATTGCCCACGCTGCATGCATTGCTGTGGATTCACTTCAGTTGTGCTACTCTTCCTGCCACCTTTGCTGGGGCCAAGCCGTGATTCCTATGGAACTGTTCTCAGGTGCTTCCATGGTTTCGAATGTATCAATAGCCTTTAGGTGTTTGCTGCCACGTGGATCTCCATCCCCTGCGCCAGGGAGATGGCTGAGGGGCTGTGCCCATTCACACAGCGACATTCCAGGTGTGCTCCAGTGTGCTCAGCACGGCCTGAAGGACTGCACTAACACACTCCCTCAAATGCTGGTGTGCCACCCCCAGGCTTACCTTTAACAAGCCAGATTTTATCTACTTCCCCTTTCAAATCTAGTTTAAAGCTCTTTCAGGGAGCCCTGGTAACTCAACAGTCGATATCACTGCTCCCTGGTCAAGCTGGCTGAGTTACAGTCTCTTCCCGCACAGCATTCCATGCAAACTCCCACAAAGCTGCTGCACCTGATTGCTTGTACTGTTTGTGTGTTCCCCAGGAGTTTCTCTTATGCGTGGCAGGGCTTGGCCACCGTCGCCCTGGTCCTGCCCAGGTAGCCTCAGCTGCTGTGGGCTCCTGCCAGGTGTCTCTGATCTTCTGAGATTGCCCCAGTTGAGGAAACCACTCTGAGCCGCCCTTTGGAGCACTCTGCTGCCAACGGTGCTGGCACTGGCTGCTTGCCTTGGCGACTGAGTTGTCATTTGCTTTTTTCATTTTTGTCCCTTCATTTGCTTCACTTGCTGTCAAAACACAAAGTTTCTGCCAATTATTTCCATCTCTAAGTAACCTCTTCTAGGGGTTCTCTGATGAACAATGACAGCTTTAAGACAATTTGCATATTCAATCCAGCAAACCCAAAAGCCAACACAATGCTGTGGGACAGTTGCAAATCAAATATTTGAAGTAAATCATGGAAATGAAGTGTTGAAGATTATTGGCATGCAGCTGTTTACTTAAATGACTTCATCATAAAAGAATATCTTAGTAGTTCCAACAATTCAACTGAACCAAGTTCTCTGCTCCCACTTGATAAGTAATGCCAAATGCAAACTGTTTTTTGTTATATTTCCAAAATTGAAAGCACATTCTCCATAAAAAATTTATTACTTTAACCTGGCTTTGCAGTTACTTATAACTGTGTTGGCTCTAGGCCTGCAGCCATGAAAACAGCACGGTATTGAAAATCTTTATTTCTTGCAAGCTTCTCTTTTGATCAACATCATCCTGGCCCCATTAAAAACTCTTTAGGTTACTGGAATCTGTACTTTGAGAATGCATCAATGACCTTCCTCTTTAATTACATCTGAACTTTTCACTTTTCTTTTTGGTGCAGTTTTGGTAGCTTGCGACAAAAGGTAATGTTGATTCTAGTTCCACCAAAGTCCTTGTCCAGTGAATATTCATGGACCTTTAAAAAGACTCCTTTCTCTGTGTTAATGACACAGCATTTCAACAGCGTGGAAATGGCACACAGCTTTAATCGCATGCACTTACAAGCAGAGGATAACACAAAATCAATGCAACTTTCAACCAGAATAAACACACAGAATAGAATATATTCTGCCAATTTTTAATTTTCATATTTGCATGATATAAATCCTGATTTTCTGTTACTTAAGGGAAGCCACCACCAACTTTCTGCTATGGAAAAAATAAAATTAGTACTGAAGTGTTTATGATACTATTTTAATCTTAAATTCGGTTTATTTTATGCTGTATTTTCTATTTGCTTTATGATGCATTTTTTTCTATTAACAACAAAATATTACATCCTCAAAATTAGTTCTTGTTATCAAAATGCATTAGCCTGCATTGCTTGGTAAAGCTCTGTCCAATTCAGTCCAATAATTAAATAGATGCTAAATTCCCATGTGTTTTTCAAGTCAGTCACAAATAAGTACAATTTCCTGAGTAATTGATCAGGCTGCACTATTTCACTTCACCAGGAGTGTTCGACCAGAAGGGTAATCAGACTCTGCTTCCTGCTCTTACAGGTAAACACAGTTTCTTATCCATGTGAACTACTGATCAGGTTCTGTCTCAAAACTTTGTTCTTGTTGTTGGTGTTTACTGATTTTGTTCCAGAGAGTTGGAAACTTTCTCCTGGTTTCCATCTAAACATATTCATGCCCAGTTTATTTGTCCTGCTTTAACCAGGTTCGCCCTGTCCGGAATTGAAAAAATTGAGAAAAATAAGTACTTTTTAATAAAAATCTTTCCTCCTTTTGTCATTATGACTTGATCAAGCCCGTTATGCCCAGCTTCCTTTTGCACAGCAGCCCAGCCACTTTACTGGCCTTTTATTCACCATGCCCAGTTTGGGTTCTTGAGTGTAGGACCTCACTGTCTCAACATGCTGCAGGTGAGGCTTCTCCAGGAGTAAGGACACCGAGGTGCTGTGAGATTCAGTGACATTTGTATTTCATTGTATGTTCTGAAAAGATCTTATCTGTCCTAGAAACATCTTTGCTTTTCTCACAGATGCAGCAGTGGTGACTCTCAGTCGCTTGTGATGGGCAAGTACAAAGCAGCTTTCCTTCTCAGTTGTTCCAGCTTATTACTGCCCTGTAAATATTATTCCACCAGCTAATTGACCTAACTAAATGTCACTGATCATTTCCAAATAGCATACTTAACTTTCCACTCTTACTGACATTATTTTACATGTTCTCTAAATATTGTTTATCGCTCTGTCTCTAAGGCAGTTGTCCTTTACACCATTCACCATAAATCCCTTTAGCTCTTCTTCCCGTGTCACACCTCTAAATTATCCTGTTGGACTTTCAGCACTTCTCTGGCATTATTCCAATGTATCTCAGACTTTCAGATGCCGATGTAGATCCTACTTCTGCATGTCAAAGCATTTGCAAGGGCCAGCAGGAAATGTGCCACTGAACAGAATTCTATTCCCTAAGCAGAACATCCATTCAGCAAAAGAAACAGGAGAAATTTCTACTATTTTGCTTAATATCCAAACAAAACAAAGCAAACTGAGACAAAACAAAAACAAACCCAAAAGAACTGCATCATGTCATATGAACTCATTGAGACAGCCTGAGGAAAAAAGATTTAACAGAAGGTTTAGAAACTATTGTGTCATTTAAGTAAAAACTGTGGCTTGTCTGCAGTGCTCCAAGCTAATTTGTTGTTTTTCTGAAATCGAATATTTTGATGTTTACATATATATACGAGAGGGAAGCATATACATTAATGAATACCTATATATAAAGTATAAACAAGCAAATATTAAACCTACCACTGTTAAGAATTAACTTTTGAAAGACTCTAAGAATTTGCTGTGTAGGTAAATAGACGCTGTGCTCACTCCTGTCTCTGTGAAATATTGTACTCATTCAAATCAATTATCCTTTTACAGATGTGATTTCATGAAAGGATAATTAGTTCATATCTGGAATTGCATCAGGTAAAACAATCTATTTTAATTGTTTCTGTATCAGTGAACTGCAGCACAATTTTTTTCTATCCTCAAAACAAATTTAATCAACTCTGCCAAATAGGAACTCATTTGTCACTTGAAAGATGAAATTGTTTATTTTCACTGTCAGCCAGAAAAAAAAAATTATTTGGCATATATCTGCATGCATACGTTCCTTACATCTGTAAGTGTGCCTATTTTGGCCTTTTGTAAAAATTCACCTGCACTGAAGAACCATGCATGTGATTTTCCTTTTCTTCTATTACCTTTCATAGATGTTTGTCTTGGGTACACAAGGACTGCGCCTGGCAGAGATCCTGCTGACTCCTATTTAAAGGCTTCTTTAACCAGGTGAAATTAAAAATCTCTTCCCACAAGGTCATTTTTGAAAGTCACATATGACACATGAACAATGAAGGATTGCCTTTTGTTTTTCTCAGGAGAAATTTATTAAACTGACCAAAGTAGTACAAAAGTGAGGGAGCTTAGTGGATAAACAGCACATTTTGAGAGAAATTCAGTCAAAACACAGTAGATATTTCCCTATACACATGATTACAGGAGGTGCACCCTAAAGGCTTTACTCCAGCTGAGCAGAGTGGGTGGATGTGGACTTACAGACCTGACACAGGATGCCCTTTGCAAACCTCAGGCTACAAGGGCAGTGAATTTGCCTCATCCTCTGCGACCCATGCCCTGTAACCAGCACTGGACCTGTGGGCCTGCCTATCCAGCCTCGATGTGCTGGCTCCAAAAGAGGGAGAAAAGTACCTCAGCAGCCCATGCTTTCCAGTCTTCTCCATGCCCTGACTCCTCTGTGCCCTGACACTATGGACCAGGTGCTCTAATTTGTGTGTGAAGAGCAGCCATCCCTATTAGTGACTTCCTTAACCAGACCATGACAGTTGGATGCTGACAAGCCTTCCCCTGCCAGTGAAGTGCCAGTTCTACATCCCTTTGCATACCAAGGCTGCCTCTGTAATTTCCAGCATACTCCTGGCACAGGAATGTGGCTCCATGTGACAGTAAATCCCTGGACTGTTCCCTTTCAAGAATTTGTCCTGTTCCAACTTGTGCACTCCCCAGCAGTCCCTGGATACAACTCAACAGCTTGCACAGCCCAGGGATCATTCCCCAAAGCGGTTTGTGTGCAGCCACCTTCTTCTGGGGGCTATCATGGGATACTAGTGTGGATGCAGGCTGATGTGTACCACTTGACTTCAAGGTCCAGGAACATTTATTTCCACAAAGGCAGCCAGCACGTCCCCCTGTGTCCTTTTCTCTCTGCCTGTCACCTCCCTGGTGGCACCTGCCATTTCAAATCTCAGCTCCTGCAGTGACCCTTATTTTCTCTCAGCCTGAGCCATTTTCAAAAGCCTCCCGCACGAGGAGATCACGTCTGTGCTGAGATGTGAGCTAATCCCATCACTCAGTGGCAGGCACAAAGCTCTCTGCTCCAACAGGCTCATTCCACAAGGCTCAGCCCCACTGTGGAACAGCAGCTCTCGCACCTCCCTGCCTGTCACTGCCAACCAAGGCATGAACGGCAGCAACAAATAACCAGCATTTCCCCCACAGTATGAAAAGTAGGGACCTATTTCCTGGTGCATTTATTTCCTAGGCTTTGGAATACAATATTCTGATAAAATTCTTATTAATATTAATAATACTATATAGTCACTGCTGGATGAGTCAAGTGGAATAGATGAAATCTACGCAGAGTATTTTGAATCATGTCTTTTCTGACAAGACAGACCTCTGGAGCAGAAGGCAGAGCTCTGCAGCATGTGTCTCGTGATTCTGTGTGCATTGATAGCTGGATAACTGAGAAAACAAGGGCAATTCAGACTGATTCACACTGGATTTAGCTGTGCTGGCTGAAGATGTTACCCGCCTGGATCATAAACCCTTCAGCTCCTGCAGCTAAATCAGAGATGATTGTGAATCCGAGTTGTCAGCCTGCACAGTTTGCAGCCTGATGTTTTAATGTAAACTGAGATTGATAGTGGTTTACATTTACTGGCAATAATGAAATCAGCACCTCACCTAATCAGTAATCTGGCAGGGACATTTTAGGATGGCAGGCTTCTAAATCACCGCATCTTTAAGTGCCAAATCTTGCGAAAAGTGTGATTTTAAGGACAGGACTGTTACATGTGACTCTGATTTCACAAGTTCATGTTCATCAGCCCTGTGCATTTCAGTGAAATAAAGAAAAATAGTTGACCTGTGGTATTGTGAAAAATGTCTTTCCTTGTTACAGTTTCTTTGCATACATATCAAAAGAAATCAGGGGAGCAAATTTATTAAAGCAAGAAAAAAAATCCTGGATAATTAAACCCCAGTTAGTTTGATGCCAGTTATATCTAAGATTTTAGAAGAAATTATTAAGGAAAATATTGAAATACAGAGAAATGAATTAATATGTTACAAGTCTTTGTCAAAAACAAAATCCCCAGAATAATCTGAAGTCTTCTTTGATATGAGATGAGATTTTCTAAATTAGTCAACAGTGCATTTTTCTCTTGACATGTAAGAAATTATTACTTAAGATAACTAAACTGGATATCAGTAAAGAGCTCTGAGATAACTGGAGATAAGGAAATACAAGAATGTCATGAGACTTTATTTGGAATGTCATGGGAATTCTGGTTTTCTATGCCTGAGAAAAAGAAATACGAAATGAAGCAGGCACAGCAAAGGATATGTCAGAAATTTATTTTACTGATGGAAACCAAGAGAACCTAATTTATTTCACATGAAAATTGATACCAGAATGCATTAATGATAGATGTGTGCCTCCATCCAGGGAACATGGATCCTGGTGGGGAAGACTGGCAGGTCCCCTTCAGTGGTGCATGCCTGGTAGGGAAACACAGTTTGATGCCAAAAAAGTTCAAAAGAAAGCATTGCAAGCCATTCTGAAAAAAAATATTTTGGTTGTGTAAAGGCCAAAATGTTTCATTGCCCTTTGAAAGCTCCTGAAAAAGCACATTACATACAGAAATTTTTACACTGGAGGAGGTGAGGGAGATCAAATGGGGAGGTGGGACCTCAGCTCCTCAGTCTCTCTGCTTGGGAGCACAGAGGGAGGTGCCTTCCTTCACTTACTTTGCCTGAAAGCTTTCTTGTACATCCTCTGGGCTGTGCCATATTCTGCAGATTGTCCCAGGCACAGCTGGAACCTCCCCAGCAGCAGTTTTCTGACAAGAGCATGGGTAGGCCAGAGGAAGAGCCCAGAACTCTGCCCCAGCCCTAGCGGTGCCTGCACTCGGCTCCAATGTGCTGAACTTACACCCAGTGAGAGTCAAACTCATGAACTGTTGAGTCCATGCCCAGGCTTGCGAGGGAAGGATGAAGTTTCCTATTAGAGTTTGGCACAAAAGAAGGGATTTAATAAAAATATCTATGCTTGTATGTTATTCAAGCTCCATGAAGAACCTCATGGCTGTTCATCCATTGGTTAAACAGCTGTAACAGACTGTACCTGCTTCAGAGAGGATTCATAAGAGACAGCAATCAATAAATACTTGTGAAGACCTTTGATGCTTGAAAATGGAAAATGTTATTTTCACTAGACTTATACAACAATTCAATTACTGTTTTGGAGAAACAGAGGGAGAAGAGAAAACAGATTTGATCAAGACTGAGGTTCTTTGTCACGATTACACTGAGACCTAACTAAAAATAACAATAGGCTAAGGAAGAACAGATTTAAACTGTTATCTTCCAAACTTATTCTAAGAACAAGATCGAGAAATTATTTTTGAAAGTGTTGAACAAAATAGGCAAGGGTCTTTCTGTCAGATCAGCTGTTTCTGTGTCCAAGACTAATGGAAGCAGTGTATGAGGTTAGGAAGGCACAGTCACAAAACTAATGAAAATATAGGGGGATGATAAATGTGTTTTGATACCATCTTAAGTCTGAGGTGTCCCTGAAGAGTTTACTGCAGAGATAAGTGGAGGACAAAATTCGATTCAATGTAATTGCAAGGAAGGCAAGATTGAAGTCACCTAAATTAAGACTGAATTTAGACTAATGTTCTGCAAAATTTGGATGCCAACAGCTCAGACTACTGCTTCAAAACAGCAATTCTCTTGATATTCTCCTTATTGTCCATTCTCTATGTGTGTCTTTGGTCAGTCGCAGAGTTCCCTCTCCACATAAACACAAACAGTGCACATCTCTGCTGTCACCCATTCAGATCAGGTTGGTGCCCATGTCACCCTCAAGATCCCTTGACATTCATATTTGGGCATCAATGCCTAATTCCATCCAAGAGGCTGGAGAACTTGGCCCGTGGTGCTGTACTTACAGGACCCCACTGCCATGCACAGATGTTCAAGCCCATGACAGTGTCAGGACCTAAAAAGCACCCTTAACCTTCCCTGATGTGGGGGGTTTCGAGTCTCTGTCCCCCCAGCCATCGTGCTCCAAGAACACACACTCCATCCCTCCAGATGCACAACCCAGAGTTCAAGATTTGTGAGACCAGGAGAAGACCAGAAAAACAACAACCTGACTCTACTCTGAGAAAAGCAGGTGAGGGTTCTGACTGGGCTAATAAACCTTGCTGTAGGAGAGAGAAAAGGTAGATTTTGTTTGGTCCAGGCAAATACTGTAGTGACAGTTTAGTATTTGGAATGTTCTGCACAGCGCTCTTGTGCAAGAAAAGGATCTGCCAGACTGACCTTTCTTGTCATTAGTCTGCTTCCGTTGTGCAGACCTGCTTCAAGATTCCTCTCTCCATGCATTTGTTATGTGCTATTCCACAAGTCTCCTAAAAAAGGAAAAAATATCTTTTGAATATAATGGAAAACCTACACCCATAATTGAATACAAGGAAGAAACCACTGAAGAAAATGATTTGCTAGCAGGAGACTCATACACCTTTAAATCAATAGAGATGTATTTGCTTGCTGTGATGAGCCCACAGCCCACCTATGGCTGGCAGGCTGGATCAGCTGGCTGGCTGCAAGACTTATGAAGAATATATTATAAAAACATCAAAAAGAGCAAATCTGTTTGTCAGGCATTTTGAGAATAAATCCTGTGCTGGGCAATACACGAAGACTACACCACAATTAATCTCCTACCTAAGACCTCAGCCTATCTCCTGTATCTCTTTTGGGCATGTGTAGTCTCACCAGGACCCTGAATCTGGCCTTGATTCTGCCCTCTTTCCTGCCCCATCTCTTGGCCTTGTCACTGTGGTGACACTATTGACTTTCCCCTTTGCCATAATGTGGGCATCTTCCCTTGCTCTTTTCTGCCTTTTCAAAACACTGCTGCTCAGGTCATCACCTTCTCTTCCAGCTGCTTTTGCTGTGCACTGGCCTACAATACAGCCAGGACAAACTTGTTGAAAATATTTCACAGCGTACATTTTTTTCCCCTTGCCTTCCTCATCTTCCTTATCCTTATTGGGCCCTGGCAGCAGTTCTGTTGTTGTTTTTTATGCTTTCCAAGGGAGCTTCTCTGTGCCTTCTCTGGTTTTCCCTGGCATAAGTCAGCAAAATCACCCAGACCAGTCTGAAATGGCTCTGTTATGATTCTCCTCTGAAATCTGTCCCTCTAACACCTGTTTGCTGAGATGCATGTCCCTCATGTCCTTCTTCTCCTGAAACTGCTGGATTTATCACTTTCAGCAATAGTGTGTGCTGGTTTCTTTGTGCTTTCCTTGCCTGTCTTACCTTTACCCAGTGAGTTCTGCAGGACAGAGAGCTCCCCTTTACCCTGTTCGCAGAGTGTTTTACTCCAGGAGGAGGATGGAACAGAGCTACTGTCCAAATAAATTAACACCCTACAGGCAGCTGTTTGGTCTATTGAAGCAGGATCCATTTTCTTCCACGACTTCTCCATTTTATTTGTCAAGATAGCAATATTCTACCCTGCTACACTGAATGACATGAAGGCCACTGGGCTGTTGGGAAACACACTCAGACTGGTTTGAAAAGCCCAGAGAGAGAGAGGGAGTTATCAGCTATTTCTTTTGGCTCCAGCAGAAATTTCTGCAGCTGTTGTTTAAAAAAAACCCAACTTTCCAGGCTGGATTTTTTGTTTCAACTTTTGGCCCTCTTATCCCAATTATGTCTTCATTAGGCACATGAAATAACTCCTTAAAACCCAGTATGTTCTACAACTGGAGTCAGGTCACTTTTCAACCATGTCCTGTACCTTCAAGAGCTTAAGTACCACAAATGAAAGTAATACCTAATAATGTTGGTAGAATCCATTATTTGCAAAAGAGACAAAACACACAAAGTGCAAAACACAGAATCAAAAGTGAAGGGTGGAGCAGAGCCCAAGACATTTCATAAGCTGAAAAATGAAGGCTTGAGCATAGTCTAAGGCATTTCATAGGCTGGGACATAATTGCTCTTGATTTCTTTTTATTGGCTTTTTATCTCAAAGAAGGCAGATGATGAATTGCCGAGTGATATTTCATAAGCCGCTAGTACATGGTTTCCCTCCCTTCCTCCTCCTCCTTTGCACATTTGGATCCTTTCCTTTTGATATTTGTAAGTTTACAGTTTGGAAAGGTCAAAAAATTCAAAGCACAAGGCTTTTGCTCTCTGCAGCCTGCCGGCCTCTTTCTTCCTATTTATACACTGCAGTTGAACTTGAGAACGTTGGTCACCTTTGGTGTTAGACAAACCCATTTCAGAAGGTGCTCTTGCCCTAAAAGATTTGCACCGAAAAAATTGAGCTTCTAAGAGAAAGAAGATAACCCACAGTGATTCACCCCAAGCAATGGGCGGTCAAAGGGCAGGCCTGGGAAGGAATTTTTATCTCAGTGATGCCTTAGTCACTGTTTTTACCATGTGCTAATGTCCTTTTCTTAGGACAAAGAACGCTGTGACTGAGAAATTGTGTTTCACTAACCTGTAAATGGCCAGCCAGTACATAAAGGACCACTGAAGTGATCCAATGCAGCTTAATAATGTCTCAATGTACCTGCGTCCCCGGAGATCACAACTTCATTTTTAACCTGATGGTCAGATCTGGGTTTTCTGGCAAAAAGCAAGGCTGAGATTTCTGTGCCCCTTCTCCTCCCCACCTCAACAGACCCCACTGCTATTCCCCCATTCCAGCACTCAAACCTGAGCACTGTGGGCGTTGGGGCCCTGGCAACGCCCGCCCTTTGGTCCTGACTGCTGGCTGTGGGCAGCTGCACACAGCTTGCGATGCTGGCGGCACCAGGATATTCGTTTTTCATCCTCCCTGTGATAGGAACAGAGGTGAGGAGTTCAGCACTCTCCTGTACCTCCACTGACATCAGTGCTGTGTCAGCCCTGATGGTATTAGAACAATCTTTTAAAAGCAGTTCATCTCATTACTGAGCTATGCACTCCCTGAAGGCCACGGACAAATGTTAAAGTCTGGAAGTGCATGTGATGTCACGGAAGAAATATGAAACGGCAGCTGAACTGCTGGCTGCTGCAAGGGCAAATTTTGGTTAATGTTTCCTATTAACTCTTAGCTCCTTCTGTCATGCTGCTATTGTGGTAGGGAGAATATAAAGGAAATAGTTCTCCTGTCTTCTGCTCAAAATTGCCATTTGCCAAGGATTTGCTAGAGATCTAATTAAAGCAGAATAAATGTATTTTGCATTTCTCACCCGAGAGGGTAGTTTAGATCAGAATCAACAGAATGAGTACAGCATGTTTCTGACAGAGTTTTGAGTGTTAATGAAAGGGATACTGTGAATGATGAAGACAAATGTACTTCAAATGAAGAATTAATACTGCTCATTATAGTAGAAAAATAAAAATCCATATTATTAGAACAAATACTTTGGTAATATTAAGCACTTCTGTGTCTAAATGTCTGTTAGAATATACAGCTGGAATAGACAAATATTTATGCTGATATTTAGTACTTAGTAATGCTGTGGCTGTAATTTATATTCCCCCATAACCATGTTAGAATGCCACTCTATGCTTAGTGTTGTGCCATTTTCACTTGTAATTTTAATGTCCCTGAAGCAACCCTTCATGGGGAAACCCCTTCTTCCAGCCAAAAATCCAACTTATCTCAAATCTCTGTGGAGCTCTCTGAAATACAAATAACTAGACTAATAGGGCCCAGAAACTTCTGTATTGAACAATGCATAACTAGCTTGTGAGAAATGTTTTCTTCACAGGGGACCTTATGTTCTTAAACAAGACACATCAAGTGATTTTTGCAAACACGCAGTTACAGAGGGAAGCTGTGGTTAACTGAGACGAGGTTACCAAGTCTGTCTATAAATGTGAATTGCAAACATGTCATGTTTTCGCAGGCAGAAGCAAGCCAAAAAATATTCATGAGATCACAAGCCTTACTAAGTAAGCAGCAGCCTCCGTGCTCGTGCTCCAGGATCACTCAGAGCTCCATGTCCTGTTGACAGCCTCTGCACTGGATCAGCTCCCCCAGCAGCTGCAGGGTCACATCTGCAGAGGTTCTTAAAGACAGATGAGGTGTTTAATGAGGTCACTCTCTCATACTCTGTTTTGGAGCTCCCACAGCCTCCTTTTGATCATGCACTTGGAAGCACATCCTTGACACCCTCAGCCTACTCTCCCTGCTTCTAGCAGACCTAAAGGACAAGTGAAGCACATGGCTCTGGTAACACAGAACTGCAGGATGGGTTGGGTTGGAAAGGACCCTAAAGATCTCTTAGTTCCAATCCCCTTGTCATGGAGAGGGACAAGTTCCTCTAGACCAAGTTGCTGGTTGTTTTGGTGACATAATTGACTTGAACAGGACAAGGAGCTACGGACACAGGCTGAGAGAGCTGGGGTTGTTCAGCCTGGAGAGGAGAAGATGCAGAAGTCTTTAAGTAGCCTTTTGGCTCACAGCTACATTTAATGATAATTGACCATGATGACCATCATTTGTCTTAATCTCTCAGTTTCTTTGGTGACAAAGACAGCACCCAGCTTTGCAGTACTATTATGTCATCCTACAGAAGACAGTATTTTAACCATTGCTATTAATACCTTAAATGTATTATTCAGAGCTTGCCCCATCCTTGCCTTACAAACTATAGCTGTCTGCCAGACTAACTCCATTTTTTTCTATTTAATAAAGTGTTGCAATAGTTTCCCCAAGTACCTTATTTTGGCAGATTTTCAATGTACTATTGCTGTTTACTCACGAGAAGAGTCATTGGTAGTATCTTGGTTCCTTGTGATAATGAAAAAATTGGCTTACACAGTAAATTGCTGTTCCTTTGCCATCAAGTTTATGTTAACATTCACAGTATCAATTAAACCAAAATTGAGGTTCAAATATGTGACAATAACTGGAGAGGCTGAAATAATTGCAAGGGTTAGGTCATGGTGATCAAGCTTCCAATTGCATTTTACAGAGTGCTGATGTGGAGTCTGCAGGTTATTTCTTCTTCCTTCAGGTGTCAGAACTCATTTAGGCTTTAGACGCTGCCGTAAAAGGCAATCAGCTCTTCCCTTCCAATCTCCAAAATCATTTTAGCACAGGTAATATCAACAGAGTCACATCATTTAGAGCTTTCTCCTGCTGCCTTACAGCTGCTCAGGCAGTTAATTACAATATGTTCCCAGGATGAGAGGCTGAACAGGCAGTCGCATTTCCGCGCTTCATTAAAATGAGCTTAGCCAAATTAGGCTGATAGGATAATGGGGATACCTTGTGCAATTCCTTCTACTCCCATCAACAAGGATTGTGCCAGATATTGCTCTCTTTGTGTGAAGTGTATACCTTGTGTTTGTTTACTAGGAATCAGTAATGGTCATAATCTTTCATCTTATACCAAGCTGCTAAACAGCATTGTACTAAAGACATAAATTAATGCATCATCTACTCATGCAAAATAACAGTATATCTACTGTCAGACTTTGATTTAGTGCTGAGGAGAGATAGGAGCTTGAAATATTTTTCTTAGGAAAGTACAGGAAAAAAACCACTCCATGGGAACAGGTGCCTTATGTGATATATGTCATTTATGCACCTTAATCATTTCAGGTAGAAATGTTCTAAGTTTGTGCAACTCTTCTTTATCACCTTCAAGAGTTGTCAAGAATGGAAATTCAAATTATTTTAATAGCATTATTTTAGTAGCAATGATTTGTCCAAATTCATTTGCAGTGGGTCAGGGCCCCAAAGATGGGAATCATCTCATCTGTCTTTCTCTCTGAAAAACTGTCATCTACATTAAGTGTAAAATAATTAGGAGAACAAAATGTCCTTCAGGGACATCTGGCTTAGGAGAGAAAGTACCTTTGAATACCAAAAGAGCTCCAAAATCCCCTTGAGATAAGCTAAATATGAGGTACTAATATCAGAAAGGGTGAATTCAGGCCAAAGAGACCCTTATTTTGAACCCATCCATTAACAAGTTTTGCTTGATTAACAGAAGAATGCCAGATTCAGATAAAATAATATTATTGATTGTAGTTGGGGTTTTTTTTGGGTAGTTCTATTTTGTTCTGTTTTTCACGCAGTACTTCCTATTTTCTGTTTTTCCTTTTCACAGTAAGATATAGGGACTTTGGCACTCCCTGTCATGAGCATTTTGGCTGAGAACAGAGCAGAGTAAATACAGGAGTGTGGGTTATGTTTTGCCAAGTCCTCTTAGGCTTCTCTCTGACAGGATAATGAGTGGTCAGTGTGGGTGGCTCTCATGTGTGATGTTAAGGAAAGGAAAATGCTGTGTCCTCTTCCACAGGTTGGTTTAGGGCCTTATCTCTGGGACATCTGCAACAAGCTTAGTAGGATCTAAACTGGAGACTTCCAAGACCCAAACAGTGAACAAGACTATTAATTCTGACTTCTGGTGACTCTTTTCCCCTCGGGAGCAGCCCGCTGGATAATGCAGACCAGGTCTCTTTGCAGAGGGAGCGTGTGAGGCATATTCTGCTGTAGGCTTCAAACATTACAACTGCAATTTCAGAGTTTCATGGTCAAATGCCAAGCCAGAAATACACCTTTCAGTGTCTGTTCCTTTATCAACAACATTGCAATGAAGATGACAGAGAGTGTGAGGCTATAACTTTTAAATGGCCATGGAGGGAGGGAAGGAGGAGTCCCTTCCTTTGGTGTTAGCAAGAGCTGCGTTCTAAAGATAAGTGAGTGAAGTAATTGCTGAGAAAAGTAAGACATTATTCCATACATCATCCATCACAGATATACATATTATCTAAGATATATGGATAAATCAGGAGAGATTTACATTTTTTAAAAAATGCCTATTTTTCTGTAGCAGTGTGTGTGGGGGGGTTTTATGAACAGACACACGTGTGAGTCCAATGTGTGCAGTTTTATTGTATTCAGAACTGCTGAAAATAATTACCCACAATATCAATTTCCCTTCTGGAGCTTAAGAAACAGGTTGAGAGCAATGGGGTTATTAGGAATAATTTCAGAGCAATAAATATAGCTATCTGATCGTCTCTAATGGCAGGCTAGACATCTACACTTGACTGAAATGAAGAAATATATCACTGCACATTCTATTTTGGTGAAAATATACATACATCTATCCTGCATGCAGCAAATATAATGTATAGAAAACATTCTTCAAAACTCATGGTTCCTTTGGTGATCAGTTCCTAACCCTCACTCTTTAGTCCCAAGCATTAAAACTAAAACACTACATAAAATATTGCATCTATTCTGTTATGTATCTTGATCTAAGAGTTGGAATACTTTAAATACATTTTTTATAGATACAAAAACCACTCTGAATCAAAGCCGACAATCAGAAATACAGTGAGACTCTCACTGATGGTTCAGTTGTTAGATGGATAAGGTCTAGAGATTTTATTGGCATTCAGTAGTGGCATTCAGCCCACATCAAGAATAGAAGTCAGTAGTTGTGGAGCTGCCTTAACAGATGGGCCTCCTGCTCTCAGCTCTGGGGCATGAAACGTTCATAGACCCTGGCAGCAAAGCATATGGTCTGATAAATATGGACAGGGTCAGCATTTAACTCTCTGCTCTTGTGGTATTTAGTATTCACCTAATGCCCTTCTGACAGAAAACTTTATGGGACACATGTGGCCAACATATATATAAATATAACCATTCATATTCTACTTGGCACATACGGTTTATGCTTTATATTTTCAGTGAGTGAAATCTGCAGAATTTAACAGCTTTATGATGCTACATTTAGAGATGGGACCCCTGGGTGAGAGACTGAACATGACCCAGCAATGTGCACTTGCAGCCCAGAAAGCCAAACGTGTCCTGGGCTGCATCCAAAGCCAGCAGCAGGTGAAGGAGGGGATTCTGCCCCTCTGCTCTGCTCTGGTGAGACCCCACCTGCAGAGCTGCGTCCAGCTCTGGGGTCCTCAGCACAGGAAGGACATGGACCTGCTGGAGCCAGTCCAGAGGAGGCCACCAAGATGATCAGAGGGATGGAGCACCTCCCCTGTGAGGAAAGGCTGAGAGAATTTGGGTTGTTCAGCCTGGAGAAGACAAGGCTCTGGATGACCTAATTGCAGCCTTCCAGTACCTGAAGGGAACCCACAGGAAAGGTGGAGAGTGACTTTTTGCAAGAGCCTGGAGTGACAGGACAAAGGAGAATGCTTCAGACTGAAACATGTAAGTTTAGATTACATATTAGGAGGAAATTATTGTGAGGGGTGGTGAGGCACTGGAAGAGGTTCCCCAGAGAATTTGTGGCTGCCCCATCTCTGCAACAGTTCAAGGCCAGGTTGGATGGGGCTTTGTACAATCTGGTCTAGTGAGAGGTGTCCTCATACATGGCAGGGAGACTGGAATAGGATGATCTTTAAGGTCTTTTCCAACCCAAAACCTTCTATGATTCTATGAATACAGAGGCGGCTGAGGCTGAGCTTGTCACAAGTTTTGAAAATGTGGGGTTTTTTGGGGAATCTCAAGTATCACTGTGTGTATCAAGACTGACTGTGACCATAGCCAGGGCTCTCTGGGTGCAGTGCCATGCACTGGCTCACATCTCTTCGGGTAGGAACTGCCAGCCAGAGCTTCCCTCACAGGAAGAGGACCAGTGGCACTGATTGCAAACCAAGGAAGGTTTTGCTGAGGTATTGTAGATGATTGCTTTTGTGATTATATTTTAATAAATTCATGCACTTTTTAAAGGAAGACTGAACTATCAATCAGGTTAAATAGTTTGACTTCTGCAGTGAACACCAGTGTCAGATAAATCTATCAAGTACTGGTTACCTGTTTCCAGGTGAGGTCAACTGCTCTGCTCACATTCACTAGTCTTCTTCAAACTCGGGTTGATTTTGACTCAGCAGGGTTCACGGTGAGTTACTTTTTCCCAATCCATTCCCAAGATGTGACTTGTCCTAGATGCTTCAATCTGTTTTCTCACATGGGCCCAATTTATTAAGTGGAGCAGGTGACTCTTTGTGACTGATCCAGTTTATCAATATCTGATACTTCACTGGCCTGCATTTGGTTTACAAACTTTATCACGGTCTAGATGTACTGCACTTATTGATGAACCTCATCAGAAAAACTTAAAGGTGTTTTCTGAGCATCAGATAGCCCATTACTAAAGTTTTTTAATATTTTCATAGTTTCTACTTATTTATTTTTCTGATAATCATATGACAGTAAGTTATAACCCAAGGGACCTTCACTACACAGGGTATGCAGCAAAAAGGTGAACAATGAAGAGCTTAGGCTTGCTATTGTAAATACACTTGGCCCTCCCAGATGACATTTAACACTCTCACAATTTAAAAATAGACCAGGGTGTTAATTCATATCTCTATGGCTTTTCTTGCTTTTCTGAGCTTGGAAAGTCTTTGTGTATTACTTTTCATCTGACAAGGAAGAGAGGTGAGAGGACACATATCAGAAAATCAGCATGAGTCACAGCTTTTCAGTGTGGTTTTAATTTTTTTTCTCCTCAACCCTTTCAAGGTTGTATCACCAGACACGATAACTAGTAAATGTACTGTGAGAAGAAATTTAGTACAGAGAACATTAGCATCATCACTGATACTAGTTAAAAAGCAAAAAAAATACTGAACAAAAACCTCTACCATCCAATAATTAGAGTTGTTTGTCTTATGTAATTAAACCAACCAGCTCATTAGCATTAACTACACTATACATTCTAATGACCCAATTTATTTTAGACTACAGATCTGAGCAGATCTGATAAGGTTGCAGTTTCCTAATTCTAAAATAATTCCTAATTTAAAGCAGCCTTCTAGGCTTTGACTGCCACACTGAATCATGTGCCATTACAATTGGAATTACTCAGCAGACCAGTCCAGTTCATCATGAAGAGATTCTGAAAGAGAACTTGCAAGCTTTTGTCTCAATAAGTTCTTTACAGGAAATTGATGAATTTATTTTAGTTTAAATCTGAGGACTGAAATTCAAAACCCTTGTGGAAAATAACTCTTTTGACACAACATTTTAACTTTTAACCTTCAACACTGGTCAGGTTTCTTGGCTGTCCTTGGCTTTAGCACTTCAGAGAAAGAACCATAGTTGCATTCCCAGTAGTTCTATACTGAGCCCAGAAAGTGACCTTTCATGCTTTCATGTTGGTGACTGCCTCAGAGCAATGACCTTGTCCTCTGAGCCTCCAGATCCAGCCCAGGTGACAGGCAAAGGCTGTGTGATTCCATCAGCACAATGCTGGCCTGATCTCCTTCAGCTTCGTGCCACCCTCAGACGGGCGAGGGGTTCTGGCCAGCTCAGAGGAGAGCACGTTCACCTCCTCGCACAGTATCCAGTGCAGCCATACACTGAAGGGAGCCACTGGCTGCCACAATGGGGTCTCCCTTTCCAGAGAGCTTCAGTGCCTATCAGTGATCCTTGTTAGGAGATAATTTTGGATTTAAATCAAATAAGCTCTAGTTATCTTCAAAGAGGAAGGTCATTAGCTGTGATTGGATGAGATGGCAGACATTTGCCTTCCAGAACCCCATTAAGTGAAAAATGACCTCTCATTAGTGAGGAATTAAACTCAAAACACTAAAAATCTACATCCTGGTATTGATTCTGGACACAGTAGACAGATTAATTTAAATGCTTACTGTATCTAATCTTTCCTTATGTGCATCTGGATGTTCCATAAACCAATTTACCTCAGGTATCGAAAGATCAAGCAGTAGAGATTCAAACTATATATAACTTCTATGCAAGAGCATCAGAACATGACATTAATCTCCTTTCTAATTTCCTAAGCACCCATTTTTGTCATACAAGGTGACATCCTTCACAGCAACTGGGTGATTTATATTGTGGAGGGTATCCTTAACTATCTTTAATATTGGTGCAATAGCTCATCCATCTTGAAACAAATTATATATGCAAGATTGTTTACTCAGGACAGGCAGTGAATCATTAAAAAAAGGTTTCATTCCTGAATAAACACAACGTATCTGTCTTTGTCTCTCTGGTATCAAGTAAATTACATGTGTCCATTATGAGTATACGCAGCCCACCCCAAACAGACTGACTCTAAAGTCTAATGGTGGAATACCTCTCTGAAATAGAATAAGGACTTGATAAATAAAACTAAAGGGAACTAATTCTCTTATTTCCACAATATAAAAATTGATATAAGTACCATGACACGAGGTCAGAAAAGCAGAATCGGCACAATAATTGTATGTAGTCTATTCTAGTCTAACCGTGTCAAGGATTTTTATGTGGGTTGCATAAAAAGAACCATTATGGTTTATCCTTATCCATGTATTAACATCCTTGTATGTAATAAAGTTTGTCATAACACTGTGTTTTTGATAGACTTGAAACTTTCTTCATCATTTCTCCCCAAATTGATCAACAAGCTGTCAACTTCAACTGCCTTAAGTTTCTTGTTGCTATGTGTAGGAATGAGGTTGTCTCTTTGACTACAGTCTGGTGACCAGGAGTTTTGTAGGATCTGACTGGGTTGCCTGTTTTGTCCGAGACAGCATGTAACAAACGTAAACTCCTAGGGCTGCACATGGTGTGGGTGAAGAGGGGAAGGATGATGGAAGCCTAATATTTCTTGGCTTTAAACTGACAAGGGGAGGGGGGAACCACACGATCTTTAAGGTTCCTTCCAACCCAAGCCATTCTATGATTCCATGGTCCTATGAAATACTCTCTTCTGCTAACGAGTAACACTCTGTAACACAGGAATATGAGGGGAAAATGAGGGGGTTCCAGTGAAAGGCATGGGGTGGTGGGAGCAAGATACTTTCTCCCAGTTAAACACTGAGCTACTGTTTAATGCTGGCTGGGTGGCTCTTCAGAGGCTCACACTAGAAGGGCTCATTCAGGACCTCCCTTCCCTAACAGGCTTTTGACAATGTTGTGCAAGGTGTCATCCAAAAAACATCCTTTTAAAGGCTGGATACATGGTACTTGTTCCCTCTTCCTCAACCCAGGCAACTTGGCCATTCACAATCAGTATGAGGTTGCTCTGATGTGACATGCCAAATACAAATCTATCAGTACCTGCTGCTTCATTCTCATCTGGATGTCCACAGACAGTCTGATTACTTTTTACGCTGTTTTTCTTCCTAGTACCATGTGATTGCAACAAGGTACCCCACAGTATAACAGCCCCTGTACTTTGAATTCCTCCATAGTGACTACAACAGAGGTAGCAGCTGTCATCATTGCGAAGTTCAGGGCAGCCATGGCCATCTTTTTTTCTCCTTTGATTCATTTATTCTCATAACAACATCTCCCTCCATTTCCATGCCCGCCAGAGTAATTGCCTCCTTCTGGGTGAGCTGCCTTGTATCTCCCGAGCTTTCATTTTGCTCAGCTAAAAAATCAATTTTCCATATAGGTGGTAGAGTTAAATATTGCTCACATCTAGCAAAATCAGAGATAAGACAGAGGTAGAGACAAAGTTCTGAATAGTCTGAGGAATTCTGGGATAGCATTGGATGACTATCAAACGTTACCTGAAACATGGAGTTTTAAAAGGTTTTGGTATTGATTTTCAGTTAGAATGCTCATATTCAGTTGTCTGCCTCAAATTAAATATACATCCAAGAGAGGAGGGTCTGTTAATTTTAAAAACATTTGGTTGCCTTATGCTGAAATCTAGGAAAACAGAAACCAGCAGCCTTAAAAGCCAAGCAACTTCAGCTTGGCCTGATCCAAAACTCATGGAGGTCAGCATCACAGTCTTCAGCGTGTTTTGAGTCAGTTGTCCTGAGAGCAACCATAACCAATCTCAGTTGTGAGGAGGGTGGAGAAAAGAAACAAACAAATTGGAACAAAACCCAGCCCTTCAGGAGAAAAATTCCCTGGTCTTTACTAGGTGTCAAATACAGAGCAACACATTACTATCAATTTTTACTTGATGGGAATTATCCAAATAATATTTTTGTGTCGAAAAGTTGGGGTTGATGTTTTGTGGTATCACCTTTCTTTTACAGGAATTGCCTCAAATATAAAATTCATTCCTGAAGAAAGAAAAATCAATCAAAGCATAATAACTTATTCAATAGTATAGATTAGTGCTGCCAGTGAAAATTGATACAGGGATAATCAGAGTGTGTTAGACCCCATCCTTTCCTGAATTACATGAGTGCAGCTCCTGATGTAGCAGAGGCAGTTTTGATACTTCAGTATCCATGCAAAAAAGCATGGGACCAAATCTCCTCCCATATTAATTTTATGCCAGAGTAATGTAATATATTTTAATGAGATGACTTTGTATTTACACCAGTGAGAGAGATACAAGAAAAAGCTTAAAAGCCTCCACAAATACAGTTTCTTTTTTTTGTTTTAGTAGGGGGAAAAGCTATAATGTGAACATCATAATTTTCAGAAACATGATTTTTTTTTCCTTAGTGAAAGGGTGATCTACAGTATCAAATGCAAATAATGGCCATTGAGCAAGGTTCATTTATTATACTGTCAACAAAGTACTGACCTGAAGACCAAAAAAATAAATAGGAAAAAAGTAATAAAAATATTGATAATAACATGGGATCAAGTAAATTAACTTTTTGTTATGAGAGCAGCCTTGTAAAAGGGAAAGTTTCAGCCTGAACTACCTAGCTTTCTTTTGTTTTTGTTGTAATTTTTTTTCTTTAACCTTCATCTAGCCTGCATCCTGAAGAAGGTCTCTCTGCTAATAAGGTTACTCCTTCAGCCCTTCTCACCTCCTGTAATTTGCCTAAATTATGGAAGGCAAATTAAGCCAGCTCAAAATAATATTAACAGGCTGGTGCTACCGTCATAATTAAGTCACAGCAGATGCAAAGGGACGATGAAGACTTGGTTGTAAATATATCTAGTGGTTCTTATGACAGTAATGCATCTTATTAGGGAAAACTCTCATAATTGTTATGATCTAATGCACATTTACCCTTCTCTTGTCCTTCAATCACCAGGTAGCTCATAAGCTAAATTGAATTCCTGTGTGTTAATGTTTTTTTTCTCGTTGACTGATATTAATATTACATTCTACATTATTTAATGGTTACTCTTGCACCTGCACTTGGTGCTGTCAATAAGGCAGAGTTACTTCTTTTCAGAGAGGTACTGGTGTCCTGCACTGTTGTCTCCACAAGAGTCTCTTGCAATGGGCTCCACAGGAGACACGGATTCAGCTCTGCCTTTGCTTCCTCTGAGCAGCCTCCAGCCTCGGCATCCTGAGCTGGACCCAAGCAGGAGCAGCAGGAGGGCTGTGGTGCAATAATGACAGGGCTGTGAGGAGCACAGGGCAGAATCATCTCAGCTGGAGGGAACTGTGAACCTGAATTTGCAGTTCCTGGAGGCGTGCACTGAGCACTGTTTCCTCCAGCCATAATTTTTAAGCACGGAATAGGGTATCTGACAAAAATAGTGTTGTGGTTTAACCCCAGCAGGGCAGCCAAACCCCACACAGCTGCTCGCTCGCTGCCCCTGGTGGGATGGGAGAGAAAATCAGAAGGGTAAAAGTGAAAAATCTCGCGGGCTGAGATAGAGACAGTTTAATAGGTAGATCAAAAGCTGTGCATGCAAGCACAGCCAAACAAGGAGTTCATTCACCACTTGCCATGGGCAGGCAGGTGTTCAGCCATCTCCAGAAAAGCCAAGATCCATCACACATGATGGTGACTTGGGAAGATGAACACCATCACTCCAAATGTCCCCCCCTCCTCTTTCCCCCAGCTCTCTAGTGCTGATCACGATGCCATATGGTAGGGGATGTCCCTTGGGTCAGTCGGGGTCAGCTGTCCCAGCTGAGTCCCCAGCTCTTGTGCACCCCCAGCCTCCTCGCTGGTGGAGTGAGGAGCAAAGAAGCCCTTGACAGGCAGCAAAACCAAAATGCAGCCAATAATGAGAACAAGACTATAAATTTGATCTAGCACGTTCCAATCAAATCTGTTGTTATCACAAACTCTTGGAGCACCAGAAGGACTATTGTGGTTTAATCCCAGTTATCAACTAAGCACCACACAGACACTCGTCCCCTTCCTCCTGGTAGGATGGGGCAGAGAATTGGAAGAGTAAATGATGTGGAGTTGCAGCTGAGCACCAAGGAGGAAAGGATGTGTCTCCTCAAGAACGCAGGTGTCATATTTTACATGATTCCTGTGCAAATGGATGGCGTGCACAGACTTGGATCCTACAAATTCCCGGGCCAAAGAGAAATGTCAGTACTAGGTGACTCCTTATTGCCCTTCTTGTTGGTGCTTCACTCAAAGGCAGCCCCCTCTCACCCTGCTTGCAGGGCAGCATCAGGATTAGGACTGGGCTTGAGCACTGCTCTGCTCCAAATCCTGACCAGTAGGGAGCACACAATATGCTGTTTATACTTGCAGCATGCTCTCTGTAGGGTTGCCACACATAGCCCATCTCTTTGGACTTTAATTAGACCTCCAGTGTGGGTGGCCAGCCCCTGAGATGTTGACGCTTTTCTCATTCCCGCAGGACTCTGGAGTGTACTCAGTTCTGATACCCTTAATTTGAATTTAGCTTGTTGGCTTCCTGTGCTACCCAGCCTACACATCTCTTCTTGTTTACACTTGAGAAAGAAAATCTGCTCAGAAAAAAACAAGGCTCTTTTCCTTAGCTTGGAGCATCAATCAAGCCAAGCAAGGGGAAATGAAGTGGAAATGGAGTGTGACATCTGGGGAAAAGCCTTCCTTTGATCTTTCTTGATATTGTTGGTTACAGCTAAGGGGGAAACACTTCACAATTCCTTTATTACCCTTTGGTATGTGAAGTAATTGTTTTGGATAAGCATAGTGGTTCAATGTCTGCATCCTGCAGCCTATGCCAGTTGTGATGTTAACATAGCACAAACCACTGAGGACAGCTTATCTGTTGGGAAAACCTAATTAATAGACTTGTGTTCATCCAGACCTAATATTACCTATAAATAGACCAACAAATTGCAATTATGTCAGAGAGGCTGGAAGATAAAGACACGATTGGAATAGTGTAGACACCTTCCATTGCCCTCTTTCTCCTATTAGAATGCCATGGAAACTTGCCTGGATACCACATCTGTTTATTGGATTAAATATGAAATACATAAATTTAACCTGAATTATTAGCCATTTAGTTATCCATGGAGAAAGACAGCCCTGCTGCCTTCTATGGCTCGATCTGCTGAAATACATGTCTGGATAGCTTGTGATTGTAGAATAGGTGCATGAAGACATCCTAGATAGTAGTGCACTTTTTATCATAATAACTTTTCCTGGCACCAGGCGATAGGAAGTTTAATCAGAAGAAGATATTTCCCATAATCAGAACGAAGAGAGAAGGTGTTTCCATCATAGATGACATCTGAACTCTCAGTTCAGCAATTATGAACTTCAGTGACCTACAAGGTGTTTCTATTTTTTTTCCTTTTAATGCCAAACAAAACAATATTTCCCCTGAAAGAAAGGACGGCTTTGCCAGTTGAAACTAGGGGTTTACACAGATTAAGTTAACATTTGCAGGCTGTTCTTTACAAAACATTTGCAGTCAAATCCTTTCTCTCCAATTAGTCAGAAAATGCTGTAGATGCTCCTTTCATATATATAATTCAACCTTCCAGAGTGTGACAATTGGCACTTTATGTGAGTACTTTATATGACAATAGAAAACATCAGCAGAAGGCAGCTGCCCCTGTCTGGAGGAGCACATTACACCTTGCAGAAGTGGAATACCCCGCTGGACACCCAGTCCCAACACTGATTTGTTTCCACTGTGTCTTGGCTTGCTAGAAGACCACACCCCTTGTCACATACGATGATCTGAAACAGGTTTACCGTGCTTGGATCACTTTCCTCTCGGGTCACCATTGTCCTCTTGCCGACCTGAGGAAAGTTCCGATAGTGAAGGACGTCAGACTGGCCCATGCAGTGAGGTGGGCTGCCTTGGCATCCTCAGACCTGTTCTAGTCTGTCTGACTCCTAAGTCTTGGACTTCACCATCAAGGAACACAGCACCCTGGCACAAGCAATATCTAAGTGATGCTCTTACAGTTTTAAATCCATCCTATTCTAGAAATGTGATCAGTAGTTCTCAGACATAACACACTTGGGGGCCCAGAATACTCCAGGTGGGTACAATACAGCACATAAATTCACATAAAAGATACCCTTTTCATTATGTGTGCAGCAATATCTCTAAGGAGTTAATTTTTCTGTGGCCTAAGCACTATAAGAGCAAAAAACCCCAAAACACAGAAGAATGCTGTGAGCTCATTGCAAAGGTCTGCCTCCAATCTTGTCAGTCTGACAGACATACCAAAAATAGGATATTGTTTACTGTTTTGAGCAATTTAGAACTTGAGAAGTGTTGAACCCATAACCAAAGATTGTGATCTGAGTCAATGATCAGTTGAAAATGGGCATCTAATTTTAAACTCTATGTTTGGACAAACTGCACTGATCCATGCCAAATCCATGCAGTAGAACACCTTTCATCTCTGGCCTCAGGTCTCTTCTCCCACATTAAGGACGTTTTTGTTACTGAGTTAAAGCAAAATTCACTAGTCGCTGGAGTGCCCTGAGAAACTCAGAAACAAAGTGATTATTACTACTTTCTCTACAATAGTAAATTGTTTCTCTTTTAAATATTTTCCAGGAAGGACACTTTTTTTCCCAGGTCCCTCAATAAAGCAAACAATTCTGGAGAGGATGGCAGTGCTTATATTTATTATCTGAAAAACCTTATGTAGCAAAATATTACATCTGTCTATATATTTTGGCTGTGTGGGAGCTGATGCCATCAGAAATGAAATAACCAATTTCTGAGAATGTTTCTCTTTGGTTTATTGCCTCATTTTGTTTTATGAATACAGCCTCTAGAGCCTGTTTGTATTCTGGCTTTCCATGTTGCTGTGAGTGCTACTTTGGCTAGTTGTGCCATCACTTACACTGAGAAACCCAGGGGATGTATCCTCGTATGAAATGTGTGAACATCCACAAAATGAATTTGAAATATGAACAATAAAAAAAACTTCATACATCTGGAAACAAATCAGCTTGTCTTTTTCATAATGTAAAAAGAAGAAATCCTAAAAATGAGAGGATAAAATCCCACCTTTGTCTCTGTTGCAAGCCCTCTCTGTAACCACCCAAAGGAGCAAATTTCCGCAGCAGATAAAGCCCATACAGAGACCAAGTGGGCAAACTTCTGCTCCAACCAAGGCCAGCCCTTCACTGTCAGTGGGACACTGCAAGAGGAAAGAGCTAGGGAACTGACCCCTTGTGCCAATTCCTGTTCAGTATATCATCTCACGGAGCAGGGGGAATGAATGCCCATAGCACTGGTAGAAAAGAGAGATGAAGGAGAAAAACATAATTTTCTCTGAATAAAATGCAAGTTTCCTCAATATATATGTCCCTTCCCTCCTCTCAAGAGCACAAGTTTCTATCAGATCTCTCCTGAACCCAATTTGATTCCCAGGAGTTCTCAATGCCTGTTCCTCTGGAGGCCTTGAATGTATGCATGTATTCCAGTTTTCGTTTGTTGTGTCTGTGCCTTCTATTTTTCAAAGCTAATAGATGAGTGTGATGTTTTATGCTATTTTATATTCTGGAGAAGTTTTCCAGCAAAAACCTTGTGAAAAATTGCAGTATGCAGCTGTAGCTCACTGACTGCAGGTTGCCCCATGGAATTGGAGCCCTGTGTTTTTCTTCATATGCTCCGTGTACGGCAGAGATGGCAAATGCACTCAGAGATAAATGACAATTACATCTTTTAGTCATGGTCTGTACTCTTCATCTGTAAAGTTTGAACCTCATATTACATTCAATAAACAGCCTCTCTTTAAGCTAAATATAGACCTCTTGCTCATGCAAATATGCCTGAGTGGAGCATAGCGTTACAGTTACTGCATTTACAAATGATGGGAGCGTGCCAAAGCCTTTTGGGAAAAGGTTTTTTCCTCCACCTGCATTAATCTTAAGATTCAAGACTCCATTGAGATGGAGGGCTTGTTCACACCTCAGGCTGCTTGTGACAGCCCTCCATCAATTCAGGTTGGAGAGCTGCCCTGGGAGGCAGAAGGAGTGGACATTTGCCCGCGATTCTCCAGATGGTGCTCCTGGTATGGCCATTCACATCTGAGTGGTAAGTGGATATAAAAGGCTCTCAAGTGAAGTGGAAACATTTTACATCTTTTTTGTTCTGGTAGTATTTGCACAAGAAGAATGACAGCATCAATATGAAACTACAATTTAGAAAAGATAAATAAATAAATGTTATTCTTAATAAGATGGTTCGTGAGGAGTTGATTATGGCTACAAAGCAAGCTGAGATTATGGCTTTTCCCAACACCTTTCTGCTAATATTTATATTTGAGAACTAAAAATCTTATTGCAAATGCAAGCAGTTACACAGAAAAAAAATCACCTCATAAACCACTTTACTGCCTCCAGATCTTTCCGGTGTGAAAATCGGCAAACTAAAAAACCCTAAAAATCTAAAAAAAAACTAGTAAAGGGAAAGATGATAATTCAGCTTCAGAGGAGGAAGATACAACATCATCAAGAAGGTATTCTTGGTGACTAAGATATAATATAGTATAAGGAATTTAGACATGGTTTCAGCACGTAGGCTCCATGGCTTATACCAGATTTGTGATGAAGATGGGATTGTCAAAAAAAAGGCAAATCTCAGATTTGCCTCATCTTAAAGATAACACTGCAATTCCAGTGTTGTAGACAACAGAGAAACTCAGGAAAAAGGGTGAGGCAGTTGAGTAACCCACACCAGACTTATAAAACTGAACCTATTTCAGAGAGGGTCTGCTAAGGCATTTTCAACAGAAAAAAAGAGCAGTTAGATCTGATAGGAATTTCCTTGCACTCATGTGGAGAGCAAAACTTTCCATCAAGGGGACATGACCACATCCAAGCAGCTCTGCACCCACTTCTGCTCCTGATGCTGGGTCCAAGGGAGCACAGGGCACTCCCTCGGCAGAAAAAAACATTAGAAACAATTAAAGCTAAGAGCAAACTTGCAGATGTTCCAGTGGATTAAATAGAAGTGTGAGGATGGTTGCAAGGAAAGCCAAATGAGATTTCAAGCAGTCTGCAGCCGAATGGCACATTCTATGAGTGACAGAAGGCACTAATGGATCTTGGAGGAAGTGAGGACAGAAAGACTTGTCTGCAGTGAGTAAATCTGTCCCTGGGGTGCAGATGAGAAAATCAGATGGACTGTGAGGCTCTGTGGCAGCAAGAACTCATGGACGGTGGACAGAATAATGAGCAGGAGGAAAACCATCTCCCAGGTTGTTGCAATGAGCCGTGCACTGGGCTGTCAGGGCAGTGTCAGCCTGGCTGTGACGTTACAGCTGCAAGGGGTGAGGGAAGAGACCTGTCTTCTGCTGGTGGGACCAGCCAGAGCACCGGGGGTGGGATGTTTCCCGACTGGATACGGTGCTGGGGTCTCTGCCGCAGCAGCATAACAAATCAGGATTAAGAGCTGTCAAGAGGACACTGTTATTAATGTAAAGCTGCTATTAATCAATTCAAGGAAGCTGCAAAATTATCCTCTCTTAGGAGAGTGGCTGAATAAACGTGACACAGAGAACATAAATGGGATTGTTTTGTTGAGTCAATATGGGAAACTTAGGCAAGAAATCCTGTGATTTCAGTACCAGGAAGGGAAAGACATAAATTTGCATACATTTGTATCTGCCTTCCTCTCCTAGTTACCATGCTTTCTTTTCCTCCCACCTTCTCATTGATATCACTTGCACATGGAGAAAATACAAGTACAACCTTGCTGTGTCCATACCAAAGAGACCTTTTCCATGGATTTCAAGGGCAGAAGGGTCAAACCAAACTCCCTGTGCTACTCACAGATGTGCACATGGCCAGACCTGAGGCAGGATCCTTCTGCTTCCCTGGGTGCATGATCACTGTCGAGGCACAGAAAGCAAGATGCCAACAGCAGTAGGGGGAAAAGTACAGCAGAGAAAAACCCTCTGCATGGATGATCTTGGGGAGTGTCTCTATAAGAACATCGGAGACAAGGAGAAAGAATGAATAGAGGACCAGGGTAGAGAGGGAGGAAAGGATCTGCTGATGTTATACAGAAACATGGCAAGGAATTTCAGCTGGCCTGAGTCTTGGGGAAAGCATGAGCACAATAACAAGCATCCTGTTGGTCTCATTAAACCAGAAAGCTCCAAGCTCTGTGGCATAGGTGTGCTGAGGTATTGTTGTTGTCTGTAGCTCTGGGATGGCTTTTTGCTGGAGTTATGTGGAAATGCTCAGAACGCAGAACGTGGCCAGCTTTCGGCTCATCCCAGGCCAGCTCAGCTTCCCAAGCAGCTGCCCAGGATGCAGGATATGTGTGGCCTCACAGGACACGGGGACTGAGAGCACCTCACCAGGTGCCCACAGCACACACTTGCAAGAAGCATCCTGGGGCTGTGAGGGTGCAAAGTGCTTGGGAACTGGCCCTCATGTACGATGAAACAAGTGACTGTCCTGTCAGACATGCTCTGAGCCCTCTGGACATTATTTTCTCTGCAAGACCCATGTATCCACACCTCAGAGTCCTCTTGTGCCGCCAGACCAACAAACGGAGTTTATAAATGCACCAGTTATAAACTCAAGTCAAACTGTGACAGTGCCCAAGCAATTTAGAGTGAGTTGTAGGTGTGCAATATAAAGATTCAAATATGCCATCTACTTAATTTCAAGCAAATCTTTCTCTCCAGGACAAGAACGCTAAATAAAAGTTGCTGTAGTGCCTGAGGTATTCAGTTTCTCTAATGGTAGAAAGCAGACTAGCCTCTTAGGGATTTTTCTAATTGGCAGAAGGTGATTAAACAAAGAGCAGTGAGACAGGAAGTGCCCCAGGTGTTAAATACTTAAAGCTGTTCTGTGCCATTGTGAGTAAATGGAATCGATGCTCTGTATCATTATTTAAACACTGTAATTAAATTTGGAAATTCAGGTGCTTAATGTTCCCTCTGGTCCACAGCCAGAAAAAATTACGGTGAAAGGAAAGGGGGCCAATAAACCAGGAAGGCAGCTGAGGTACACGGGAGATCAGAGGAGAAATTAGTTCCAGGGTATTAATTGAAATCAGTGGACTTAGAGTGATGCCCAGTGAGGGAGCTGAAAGAGGTTTGCTTTCATTTTATGTTGGTTGGGGGCAGATGTTTTCTGGGACTCTGTGATTCCATACTTGTGTTGCTTCTCCATCATCTCACTGAAGTGACCACAGTGCCACCTTGGGAGGACTTTTCAGTGGCACTTGCCATGAAAGGCTGCTGTTCTGCATAGCATCAGCCAAAGCACAGCTACTTTAAAATCATTTTCAAATTTTCACAAGCAGAACAGAGTGACACCACTGTTTCTAGTGATGAACCCCTGCTTCCAGAAGAAGGACCTACTCCCTAAACAGATGGTCACAGCTCCCAGGTGGCCCTTGAGCCCTTTCCTGCTTGCTCCCCAGCAAGGGACAGCAATGACACTGTCTTTGGCACTTCTGCACTTCAGTCCTCTGTCACTCTGAGCTGGTTATGTAGGTAAGAGCCACAGAGAATGCCTGACGTGGTCTCAGCCCAGTACTTACTGGATAAGAAAGTAGCAGGCTTGGTCTAAATTATGCCGTACTAATAGAAGCAATTTTTGTGCCTTCTTTAGATGGATGTACCTGTAACAACAGGCTGAATAGGGATCGTTACATCACCATCTCTGGATATTGCCTTCTGGGTAATCCATTTTCCTACACAGTAGGAATGTTGGTTTCATGGCCCCATTTTCCATAAAACAGAGTAGGGGCATGATGGTAATTTTTCTGCCTCCATCATCTACACAGGATAATTAGGTTGGTTCCCCACAGGTAGCCTAATAGTTGGGAACAGATGCCAAGAAAATCCACAGTGAAAACAAACTTTGATCATCAAGGCCAGCTGAATATTCCGGCTGTGAAGTCTTCAAATCAAGAATGTGAAATTTCCTGGAAGTTACTGGTTGGGCAGCTTACTGAGCGCAGCATAGAAGTGAAAGAGGGAAATGTGCCTGATAATAGAATATGGTCAAATTAATTGATCAAACAGTCTTATTCAGTCCTCATCTGTGAGAGTATGAGTCACTGGTGCAAAACATTTTTGCAGCCACTGAATTTGTGATGCAATGCTGGATTTACATTTTTTTTTTTTATTTCAAGGTTAATAGTTAAAGATAATTGGTGCCAAGGCTTTAAAAGCAAACTTCATATTATGTATAACCCCAGGACAGCAAATTATCCAATCATATTTATGTTACTTGTGGCAAAACTGCTTCCCATTGCTTGAAAAATTGTGAAACAACGTTTGTAAGAGGATTTCTTATTTCCATCTAATAAATTTTAAGGTCAAGCTCAGTCATTTGACATTGGCAACGTTTTTAGCCAGTTTGAAGAGTGGAAAAAATAGGGAAGTTAGTGATTTTCAATGTGTTGTCCTACAAGCACATCATTCAGAGAGGTAAGTGTCCTCATTCCATTTGTATTTTTTGGGCATATTTTTTAACAGGTGTAGCTCTCCTTGGCAATCCACTCTAGGGAAAAAAAAAATCAAAGAAAATTACAATGTGAATTGCTGAAAGAAAAGCAGTTTCTGTAAGGATGAGATTGCCTACTAGAGATGATCTTTAGAGCAGTTTCCATGGAATGTGCAAACAACCTTAATGCAAAATTATGCCCAAGTCTCTTTCAGATGTTCCTTTATCTAAAACAAGCAGCACAAATAGCTCATTCACACCACACCTTAGTTCACAAACAGAGCTACTGAAATCAGCAACAAGGATGGCAAATTCAGTTCCCGATGCTTTTCAAGAGGATTTCACTTCTGCAAGATGTTCAGCAGATCCTGTGGAACTGACATGAAATTGGGTACAATTAAGACTCTGCAGTGTCAAACTGATAATTATCAGGGTTTGATTAGTGTTGTCTCCTGGACATGAAGCTTTTATTTCAAGTTTTGAGCTCATTGGTTTCTTTACCTTTTTCTCATTGCAGTTTTTTGCAATAAAGTAATCAAGTAATTTTGGCATGAAGATCTATGAATACCTCCAGTTTATTGGAGGAGACACTAATGAATTTTGGGGCATATTAATTAACCCAACGATTCTTTTACATGGTTCAGGCTTGAACAAATAAAAGAAATCTGGTTATCAGATGCATTTCCCAATTTGCTTAAATAGATATAAATACATTATGTACACAAATGCAGACATCATTTTTATGCTGCTGTAGTACAGTCTAAACAAAACACATTACTTAGATACGTATCTCTCACCACTACATCAGAGATGTCACCCTCAAATCCCAACTATGACCCTTAGACAGGGAACTTCTTGGGCAAGGAACAGCCAGACCCTTGCTGTGTACTAAAAAAAATCAACTTTACTGTCTGTTTTTTGAAGATTTGTGCATATGCTTGTATGAAAGAGAAATAGAAGTAGGGCTTTTTGTCTTTCGTAACAACACTTACACACATGATTGGTTGAACGGAGAGATTAGGGCTTTCAAAATGTAGAATAGACAAGAGATAAGGTGGGTGGGTCCCATTCTCAAGGAATGTGGTGGGTTTATAATGATTGCTTGTGAATGCAGAGTCCTAGAGATTGTGCATCAAGGATCAGTGCTTCCAGTGGTTCCCAGCAGTGGTGGCTGTGTTAAGTGAGACCTCCACAAGCTGCTCCGTGAAACAATATTGACTTCACAGCATCTCCAGGTAAAGACTTGCTGATGTGCACATTGATCTGCCAGATGTTTTGGTCTGAAATCTTTGGGACCCCAAAGCTATGAATTAGATTATTCATCTGTGAGGCAGGAGAGCTAGCTTCTTTAAAAAGAAGAGTGTTTTAGAAAATAAAGTGGATGGGAATTTACAGGCTTGGGAAACAGCAGACTCTAGGATGTCACTGCCATTTACTTCTACATTTCCAGATAAAGGCAGTAGTTCACATATGACACATATGTGCTACCTCAAATTGTGGCTGCTCTTCTGAAAAAGGTTTTAAGACCACACTTTATCTTTAAGAGATGTCAGCAAAATTAATTTTTTTTTTCTTTGGCAAGGGCCATACTGGAGGAAGGCTAAACAACTGTCTAGCCTGGCACAGACACACTGTGTTTGTTCTGCAAATAGAGAGCTTCCATCTCCAGCCCCTGCTGTCTGACACATTTCATATTTATTAATAGTACAGGAAAAAAATACCCAACATGAATGTTGTTGTTTTTATAAAGCAGATGTCCAATTAGCTACTGGCTGCTACTTTTCTCTTAGACATGCTTTCAGGAGATTAATGATAATGAAAAATTGCTGAAGCCCCTTTATCCCAAAGAACATACATTCCAATACTTCAGATTCAATTCCATAACCCATGACATATTGTTGGATGCTGTACTGCTTTCAAGTATTATCCCCATCTCTATTTTGGGGAAAGGGAAGGCTTGTTTGCTTTAGTACATCCACGTCTGCTTTGATCCGTATGTAATTTATGGTGTGCTTTCAACTGTTTAGTTAACTTGCCTTCTGTGCATATTCCACAAAGCAAACACGATTTATAAGTCAGTTCTACAAACTTTGAAGAGTTCTACTTTTTTGAATTGCTTGATGGATTACACGTATTTGTATAAGAAGCCGTGGTGCACACATTGTTACAGACCATGCTTAATGGATTGGAAGTAGGAAGCTTATAGTACCACCGTGAACATAAGCATCCGCTGTGTTTGCAGGCTACCAGTCACAAAAATCAACCGAAGCAAAACATTTTCTGCCAAAAAGGGAAGTTTTCTGCTGCCAGCTGGCTGTTGGAGCGCAGCGGGAAGAGGGGAGGCACTGCACCGGGCCCTCACATCGACACGGAGCAGGGAGCCTAAGGATTGTTGTCTGTAGAAAATTCCCTGAGCTGAACTGTCCTCCTGCAGAGCTCCAGTTCACTCTGCTTCAATTATTTCCATTCAGGCCTTTTCTGCCTCCACCAGAGAGACTTATTCTCTGAAAATTCAACGATGAAAAATCTCTCTCCATTGTAAAGGGAAAGCTGAAGGAGATGGTCCGAGGGTGGCCTTGTATCTCCACTTTAGCTGCCTCTGGTTGCAACCTTTAGCTCAGTTTGTGTCATATTTTTTGTTTTAGTCATACAGCCCTGACTTTCTAGCACTCCAGAATGTGGGTAGAAACTCTTCATATCACACTCTATAAAATTTCTCTGTAATTGAAATAGAGACTCAGATGTTAATTGCACTGAGATATACGAGTCTGGAAGAACATTCTTTTTCTTAACAAGTTCTGGGTATTTGATCTCTGCAAGATGTGTGATGAAACCCCACTATCACAGCTGTGATGGTAGATCACTCTACCAAAGGGCATCTCTTCAGTAGAATTATTTTTATGAACACTTTCAACTCCTGTCCCATATGTTCAGCGCACCTGGGAGAGGCTTGGCTGTGCAATGGGGTTTTTCATGCCAGATGAAATGGCAGATCTCTGAGGAGTGAATTATTCATACTGATACCATGACCTTTCATTAATAAACTCAGTTTCAAAAATAAACTTTAATCCAATTTAATGTCTCTCTTGATTTTTCTGAACATCTTTCTCTTCTATCTCAGGAACACATAGATTCTAAAACTTCAATGCGAATTCCTGAGAAGACTCCTTTTTTTTTTTTTTAGTCATTCCTCAATCTTTTTTGCTAATAAGTTCAGGAAATTAAGAAAAGTTCCTATACTCCTTTCACAAAACATGCCAATATTTTCCCCTTCCTTGGAGGGAACTCACTGTAGCCCTATGTAATTAAACTTCTTACTACATCCTACTAATTATATGTTACTTCCTTTAGGAAAATTATTTTCCCAATTCCTGAATCATATCACAAAAAATATAAAATGTAATAATAATGATTTATTTTTACAGATATTTCTCCTCTCCTACAACTAAGATCTGTTTAATTCTCAAACTTCTCTCAGCTCTTTAATATTCAAGAGCTCTTACATTCTTATTAGTAAATAATAGATCTTTAAATTCCAGCTCTTCCAAGTGTATTGCACTTTTCAAATATAAGGATTACCTCAGTATCATAATTTTTAAGACAAATTTAGATTACTTGCCTTGTTTAAACTTCCTAATGCAGCACAAAGCTTTGCTTACATGCCTTTCTTTTTCTTACATTTGCATTTGCAAACAATGGGTTTGCAAATTACCTCCTCATTCCCCAGTGTGCAGACTATCTTTTAAATGATTTCAAATACATCTCGGATTTCATCTAATTAAACCATACTCAGCTGAGGATGTACTTCAGTTTTATCTTTCCTTGTGCAGCGATATTCTTTTCTTTACTAGGCTTTCTGGGTCAGCTTCCTTTAGTGCTCTTAAAATACTGCATAAATTCTGCAAAGAATAGTAGGACAATTTATTCTGTGAGTCCTAGTTCACTATTTCAGATGGGGTCTGATCCTATGCTCAGTGAAGTCAGTAGAATGAAGTCTCTTGATTTTTGATTAAATCTTTTGATTAAACCTGATGCATTCAACTTGGTTGTTCTCAAACCTTTTAGATCCAAACCTCCTCATTATTCTCCTCTTCAATAGCTTAAGCATAGACAAGAGCCAAAAGAAAGTTAAGCTCTTTATGTGACTGCTATAAAATACAGATCTTTCATTGAGGTAAAAGAGAAGAAGAGAAACTCAAAACTGTTCAGGTCAGAGATAACGACCGGAAGATTCTGCTCTCCTACTGAAAACGCAACCTCCTCCCTGCCATAGAGCCCCCTCTCTCAAATCTCTCCTGAGCTGAGAAACAAAAGTTGGCTTTGCTCATATCTTCTTCCTGGATATCACTAAATCATTCAGGTGAAACAAAGATCTTCCCACCCTCTCGAGAGGTAAATGCACACACATCCACCTCCTGAGACACTGTCTGTTATCAAGTGCAATTATTCTACCTCTTTCTAAGTATTATGAATGAAAGTTGTTAAAAACTTACAGCTTTCTACCCATCACCACAACCTGAATTTAATTTCAGATTGCTGTCTGGAAAGAGAACAGAATCATTTCTTAGGGTCCTGTTCCAGTCACAGCTGTTATTTTATTTACTGAAGGAAGCGCTGATGGTTCTCGGCTCTGGCTAGGATTATGGACAAGGTGGCTGGGTTCAGAAAGGGGAACTAGATTATTCAACACTGTTGAATTTTTAGGTATCTCAATATAAGACACATTCCTTCCTAGTGCACTTCTTGGCTTTCAGAATTCATAGAAGGCTTGGGTATTGCTAGATGTTCAGGAACAGGAGTTACAGAGGTCCGTGTGCCATGCTTAAACTTAGCCAATAGGATGCATTAAGGTAAGGCTTAAAATCTTTGACCTTTTAGAAAACTTCAGTGGGGTTTCTTCTGTGATTTACACCTTGCAATACTCCCTAGTCCCCATGTCAAGATTCAAAGACAAATCTGCTATAGGTGAGAGAGTAAAGCATAATAACATAGTGTGGGAGACCTGAAGGATTGCTGGCTAGAAACATTTCGGGTGTGTGTGAGGGGAAGGATCAGGTCAGGCTTTGCTTTGGTGAGGAGATGCCTTGCTCTGCACACCTCATCCCCCTGGCTTGTATTCCAGCCCCACAGTGGCCACCAGTCCTGGCACACTGGAGCCAATGCTCCACATCTCACCCCTGGAGCACCTAACCCAGCTCCTAAGTGGCCAAATTACCAGGAGTCCTAGCCAGGGGAAGGATATAGGAAGGCCAAGGGGTACTTAAGGCCAAACACAAGGCAAGAATATCTCTTGACCCTACCTTCTCTTGGAATTTCTATCAGCTAAACACTGCTGGAACCAGGAGTAGTAGTTATGTTTGTTCTTTTCTCTATCTTTTCTGTCTTTTTCTCTTATAATTCCCTCTTAGAATTTTTGAGTAACTTAAAATTGAACGGGCTTTGCTAAGTTGAAAGGGCTAAGTTAACACTTTGTGAAGTTTTTGTTGTTGGTTGAATGCTGCTCTAAACCTTTTTGCCAAAGTTCTCTGATTTTCTGAAATTCCCAGTAAAGTTTTTCGTTGTTTTAACCTCTTGGGAATATCTTGTTGGTATTTCCCCCATGTGTCTAACTCAGAGTACATGAAAAAAACAGAAGCCCTTTAAGTGTCTGGTTAAGCAAGATTTTTGGGGCCTTACACCCAGACATAAGGAAAAGACAAAACCCGCACCTCATGTTGTACTTTGGTGGTAAAATTCCACCATATTTCCTGGGGTAGCATCAGGATATCTAAGGACCACATGGATTATCCATTTACATGACATACAGGTTCAGATCAGGCAGATTCATGGAATGACAGAATATTCTGAGTTGGAAGGGACCCACATGAATAATCAAATACAATTTCTGGCCATGCAAAAGACAGCGCCAAGAATCACAGTGTGTTCCTGAGAGCATTTTCCAAACGCTTCTGGAACCCTCTCAGGCCTGGTGCTGTGAGCATTTCCCTGAGGATTACAAGGTGATCAGGCCTCTTGCACATTTTGTGTGTCCTGGTTAACCAAGTTAAATTTCTCTTCTATTTCAGTGGGAAGCTTTCAGCTCCAGTTTCCTAGTGCCATACCCAAAACCAGTAAGTCCTTGAAACAGGGGCCAGGACCATTGAGTGAAAGCACCTTTCTCAGAAAGTAAAGTTAAAAATGCAAATTCCTCCAGACCTTGGTCATCTTGATCCTTGGTGAGCTGCTATATGAAACAGGTGGGAGTCATAACACTGCCTCTTGTAGTCATCTTCTGTGAGGACCTGTTTCCAGGGTTTGGTGGACACAGTCCAAGCATACCTATGGAACTACGTAAGCACCTGGCTGTGGAGGCACCCCTGTCGATGCCAGAACTGTACTGGAGGGCAAAGCGATGTCCCCAGGGCACCTGTCATCTTGATGGCATTTTAGCCGAGAGAGAGCTGGAATTTGCCTTAGAGGTCTTCAGAATGGTTGAGAGCAACAACTCTAAGCAGCTTTTCCTAGTTCAGACCCCTGAATTCACAGAATCCCAGAATCCCAGAATTGGTCAGGTTGGAAAGGAACACAGTGGGTCATCTGGTCCAATGTCACTGCTGAAGCCATCCCAGAGCACATGGCACAGGATTATGTCCAGACAATTCTGGAATATCTCCAGTGAGGGAGACTCCACACCCTCTCTGGACAATCTGTTCAGTGCTCAGTCATTGCACAGTAAAGAAGTTCTTCCTCTGTTCAGGGGGAACTTCCTGTCCATCACTTGCTGCCCATTGCCTCTTGTCCTGTTGTTCAGCACCACCAAGCAGAGCCTGGTCCATCCTCTGACACCCTCCCTTCAGGTACTGATAGGCATTGATGAGGTCCCCTCTCAGTCGTGTCTTTTCAAGGCTGAACAGGCCCAAATTCCACTTGGTTTGAGGCATATGTGATGTTCACGTGTTCAGAATCTGCCCCTAGGCATTTAATTCCCTCTTGTAAATAGACAAATATGAGGTTCCAAAACCTTTCTTTGGGCAGATAGCTCTCAGATGCACTCAACAAGCACTTTTACAATTTCAAATTTGTTTATGTACCTGTGCAAAAATTCATGACTCTTTCTTAAAGTCTCCAGTTTTGAAAACTTGTGGGTAAAGCTTACATGGCCCAAAAGTTTCTACTTCAATGATTTAGAAAAGATAGAAAAAGGCCCAGAAAATGGCTTAAAGCAGGAATGTTCCTGCTGTCATGATACTGTGAAGCATAAATATTGGCACAAGAATTTGCTTTATATATATAAATATATTTGAAACAGACATGGAGATGCCTTCCTGTATGAATTTGTATACTTGTACCAAGGGCAGCACCTCCATGAACTATTCTCCTTTGCACCTGGGCTATTTGATTCAATATTTGCTTAATCTTTTTGCACTGAATATGCAGCTAGTGCACTAATATTTATTTTGGCATAATTTGTCATATCAGGTAGCCATGAGGAAACCTCAGTAGTTTCATATCTACAGTCTACTCCCTATGTCCTGCAGTTATTCACTCCTTTTCAGTAGTGGAGCCAAGTTAGCCAACCATAAAAACCACCATCATCAGAATTAAAAAAAAAAAAATTAGAGCATAATCTTGATCTTTTCAGAATCGACTCATTCAGGTCTCAATGCCACTATTTGAGTTTCTTCGCTTTGGTGGAACCTAATTAGTAAACCAGTTAAAAAACTTGATTAAACAAAACATCCTTGCATCCTGCTCTGAAGATATCAACTTAATTCACCAGCGATTGCTGTGTAAATGAGTATATGAATATTAATATTCATGTGTTTGGTTGATGAAGCTATTCACACCTTTTCATAATTCTGCATTTTAAAAAGTATGCTCCCTTCTGTACCTTCTTTGGAGTTTATCTTCTTAATAAAGAGCACGTTTAGAGCCTGCTCCTTCAGTGTGCTGTGTGCTCTACTTCAGTCCTGAGTGCCCTTGGTTCGATGAGCTCAGGGACAATTTTTGGAGCACTAATCGTGCTCAGCACAGTAACAGAACATCCAGTTTCTTTGCTCTAATCCTTTGGTCCTTCTCTTAAATAGTTGGATTACTTAGTTTAGACAACACTGCTTCAAAGAACTCACCTTTTTTGAATTTTATCTTCCCTGTCAAGGCTATAGAAAAATGGCATCTGATGTTATTTGTTGTTAACGCTGGTGCTAGAAAGTTCATCCTCAGCTTAGTGTGAGTGGCCCAACTTCCATCTACCAGGGTCTGTTAAAATAAGAGCATGGTAGACCCTTCCTGGAAGATGCTTTTATATTTCAATCAAAGGACAAAGTTAAGAGGCTGCTCTATTAGGAACTGTGACTGAACTATACCTCCTGCTCAATTTCCCCAAAAGACTGCAGGCTCAGCAGCAGATATACCTCCTACTTTCTCTTGGAATCTTGCCTCAAAGCTGCATGTGCAGTGTCTGAAGCTAAAGACCTAAGTGAGAGTCTTGTGTCTTGGACACACAAAACATGCTCAGAGATTATTCTCTGTCCTGAGAGGAAGCAGTGGGTGATGTTACAAAGTTCCTGTTATGGGTTTATGTGTCTATTACCAGAATTAAGATATTACAGAGCTGAAACTGTGCTGGTATGTCTATCCCAAGGGTTCCTTGGGATCCCATGGGCCAGTGGCACAGGACTTCAGCGGGACAACCACGAGCTATCCTTTCCTACCATGTCACAGCTTTCCTCAGTTCTCTGCATCCACTACGGGATTGGAGGGAAGCTGCTGCAATGCTTTTCTCAAGGCTGTAGAAAAATTTCTGCAAAACCATTATTGCTTGGTTTCTCTCCATCTGCAGGATTTACTCTTTACTTCCAGTTACTAGGAGAAACTGGGATTCTGAAACAACCAGGCTGGACAGTGATATCAGTTCTTTTTGGCTCCTCCAGCAATGAGTCAGAGCTCCCAAGCTCATCCGCTTAACCTTGGATGATGTCCTGTCTTCACATATATTGTTATCTTGCCCCAGGCTTGCTGGTCTATAATAAGAAAGGGGATATCACCATGTTTTAGGCTCTAGTTGTCAGGTAAAGAAACAACATTTTCTGGGCATGCATAGCTGGCCAGATGCATTCTGTACTGGGTTAGGTTGGTGTATGTTTTTTGCACTGGTTCAGGCTGTCTGAGGACATTTTTGTAAAATATGAGCACCTCTTTGGAGTGATCTGAGTTCATCAGCTCATTTTGTAGAGGGCCTGCTTGCCAAAAAGCTGTCAGGTGATAATTCCTGTCTGAGCCTGAAATGGTGACCTGGTGAGCTGGCTCTGAACCATTGGTTTGTTCTTCCAGGCGGAGACAATTCTCTGAGATCAGCACCAGCCTGTGGGGTCCTGGTGCTGCTCTCAAAGCGATGCCCAGATTGATGAGGCAGGATCTGCAGCACCCACACTGAGGGACATCTGGTTACTTGCGATCCTTAAAACTGAAATGCCCTTCAAAAATGCATAAAAGCAAACCTAAGCACTCCCAGCTTAAGCCAGTAAGCACATAAACATCCGTGGGAAACACAGTGTTTCACAATTGAACAGCTTCAGTTTTAATTTAATTTTGCAGCTTTATTAGCCTGAATAATCATCTCCCAGAAAAATTTTCAAAACTCATGGGCTGGCAAGAAGAAAAATGGAATAAAACATTAGCCAAGTGTGCAATAATGAAGACTAATCCTGGTCTGGCAAAGAGAAGGAACAGATGACCAAAGCAGTTTTTTCCATCTCAGGCCATAGTGGTTCAACAATAGCACCCTGCCAATAGTTACCTTCATCCAAAAACCAGTCCCAAATTTCTAAGCACATCAAAATACTATGAAAGAACCGAGTTACAGGCAAAATACCTCATTACATGATCTTAGTGCTGAAGATAAATTGTTAATTCCAATATGTTTTGAGATCTTCAATTTTTAGCCCCAGAGTAGCTTACAAAGATAATTTCATAAATGGAAAAAATCACCAAATGTATAATTCAATAAGTACACAAAATGTAGAATTCAAGTGTGCCCTTGGTAGATCATCACATTTGGAGCTTTTACATCCACAGTTCTAGCTACTACAGCTTAACTGAATGGAATTTTGCATGCAAGACAAGGCATCTGTCTTCTAGATGGGACAATCATCAGTAGCTAATGCCTTTTTGCACACACAAATAACAGGAGTGAGATTTCTTCTTCATTTCTTCCTTGAAGCAGATAAAGTAGGTATGAGGGGAATAGGTAGGTATGAGACTGGGGAATAGGTGTTACTTATGTCTCCTTCCTGGATGTTTGCCAGCATCTAGATTTGGGACTGAAAAAGGGGAATGAAATATCCACATACAAACAATCTTTTATTTGTCAACACAAATTGCAGTAGAAACCCCTTATGTACTAGAAATGTGAAAAAATAACATGGGCACATGGCAAACATACAATGAACAGTGTCCCTTTTTGTGTAAAAATAGGGGCAGTATTTGCAAAACATGAGATTCAGAAAGAACAAATGACCAGCTGCCATCAACTTATGTCTCTGGCCCACGTTGGGGATGTGCCTAAATTGGCTGTGTCACCACAGGAGTGCCTCCTCTGATCTCAGAGCAGGTTTCCAAACCCTTCCTAACTCTGTTACTGGATCTGGGGCTAGGAAGGGACCCCAAACCACCTACCTTGGATAGGGAATCCTGGGAACCAGAAGCAAAAGGTGCATTGAGCTTTGACATGGTGGTGCAGTGATCCCCAGCATCACAAGCTGCATCTGGTCTCATTGGAATGTCATACAGGCACTGTAAGCTTTGAAAAGCCAAATGGTGCCTTCATGCTTCCCTAGGGGATCCATTAATATTTTCCAAGTTTGGTCTAAATCAGAAAGGAATTAAATGGCTACAGCACAGCCTGTGTGAGAAGGACATTGGGGCTCATTTGTACACAGCACTATATTCACTGTTTGCATATAGTTCAAAATCTATAGCAGCACTAAAATTTGAATGTACACAGCGGAAAGAGCATTTAGAGCATGGTTCGCAGTTTCAGTCACTATACTGATTTTATCTTGACATAGTTAAAGCTAACCACTGCCTGTTAACTCCATGTTTAGAAAACAAGAGAACCTGTAAGATGCTTTTCTTTAGAAATAAATTCCTGAATATAATTTATTCCCTCTTCAGCTGTGCCAGTCCAAAGTTTATATATTGCAGAATACTTGCCTTCTCCAAATTAATTGCAAAACTAAATCTTTGGAATACTGACTACTGTTAAAATCCCAAAATACAGATGGCACAATTAGAACACAAAGGACATGTTGAAAGGCTGATTAATGGACAAATTAAAAAAATTTGCTCTAGAAAGTTTTGGGAAAGCAGCTCCTAGAGAAACAGGAGTCTTTTTTCCTCCTCAGAAATATTTTTTTTCTCTACAGCATTAAAAGAAGATTTACATTGAGAAAGAGTTAACAAACAGTGTCTTTGAAGACAGGAAGACAAGATTTCTTTAAAACAACTGAAGAAATACACTGCAGTTATTTTTATTTCTGAAGTCTTTTCAATAATTTTTGATTCTGACTTGAGTGAAATTCTGCTTGAGAGAGTGAGTAGGTAGCAGCAAGGCTTTCTTACCCAGCATGTTTTCTCCCCATGTATACACAGAGTCCCATTTGCCCACAGCCAGAAAAAGGATCTGTTGGTCCTGTATCGCCCAGCCATGGGAGGTGGAAATCGCTTCATTTTGGCTTTCCCGTCATTGACGGGAATCTTAATTAAAGTACAACACCTGATAACTTTGGGATATGAGTCACCACTGGTAAGTTCATGTTTCAAAATGAACTGACAAGTCAACTGATGAAAGAGAAAGAAAAAATCAGTGATGGAACATTTTTATCCCAAATTTGGTGGAGAATCAAAGGGAACAGCAGTTGCAAAGGCATAGCTCTACAGCTGTCTCACATGCAGTCCATACACACCCAGTTTATAAACTTTTCTTCTTTGTCAAGTATTAGCAAAGCTTTGCTGAAATTGCTGATTTCTGAGTAAGAGAGGAGCATAAATTTATGCGGCATCGTCCATAAATCTAGTGGCAATGGAACTTTTTGAAGGAACTTTCTCATGACAATCAGCTTAGCTTTAAGAATGTAGAGGCTGTTCCCAGAAGGTGCTGGCAGCATCCTGTAACCCCCAGTACAACAGAATTAGATTTAACATGGGCACAATGGGCTTCAACACTCAGTAGCCATCTCCAGCAGGAAAAATCAGCATAATACATATTAAAAAAACATCCAACCAGCCCCTGTCTTCAAAGCCATTAATAGAAGCAAATTCAGTTTGAGATTGAAAAAAAAAATGTTTTGCTAAGTTAATTAATTTTCAGCTGTGAAAATGAAAAAAAGAAAGAAAAGCACACAGTGACTCATGGCTTGTAACTTAATATTACTGGTCAGAAAAAAAAATAATATAAATCTGAAATACTGTCTGTCACCGTGGAGTAAATCACAAGCCACATCTTCATGAGGGAAAATAAGCTTTTTCAGTAAGTTATTCTTAGTATCTGAGTGGAAACGGTAAAAAAAGATTTTCTGAAACATGAGGGATGTACCTGAAATGGGAGTTTTAATGAGAGGAAGTTCTGACATTTCAGTCAACTGGCTTCAAAAACAGTTTGTCAAAGTTTTAAAAAAGCCTTCCATAAAGTGTCCATCAGCTGCATTATGTTTTAAACATAGTTCATATTTTCATAGCTACTTGTGACTGAAAGGCAAAAGGGAGTTGTGAGCAGCAGGTCCCATCTGTGTGAGTGGAAAGGAGATATATACCAGGTGATTCCCCACTTTCAAAATCTGTAATTATTCACAGGAAGAGTATTATTCCCTCCAGTCAATTGGGGACATAGAAAAATCCCACAGAAAAAAAAAGTCAAATTAAATATATATATTTAAAATTTTCTATAAATTTCAACGTTAATGAAATTTTATTTTAATCTAAGTCAAATCTTTTATTTTAATTTGGAGGCGTAGAAACACCTGAAGAACTTATTTATGTCTTTTCTTTTTTATTTTTAAGTTAAAGTTATTTTTAAACAAAGACGCTTCTTTAAACAAAATGCAAAGAATAATCTTGTTTCAAGAAAAACAGAAGAGGTCAAAAACACCCCATACTGTCATTTTGTGAATGAAGAGGCAGGGAGATAAGGTGCTAAAAAAAGTCTCAGAAAGGGTGGATGTAACAGAATAATATCTTTAGAAATGTAGGAAATGGAGAAGGACTGCTGTCCCTCTTTTCTGTATTGCTGTCTGCAAGCGAGCTGCACTAGCCAGCCTGAGGGAATTCCTAAAATCAGAGGCAGATGGACTTTTCTGCTGATTCTGGAATTGGAAAGGCTCTTGCTGTTGTCACTCAAGTTTTATCTCTTCTTCCACTTCAAGATAAAAAATTTTCATGTTCTCTAATGCCAAGGAAGGTGTCCTTCCCATTCTAGAACAAGTCAATGCCCAGCATGGACATGATTGTCTCCTAAGTGTACAGCAAATCCCTGTCCTCGTCCTTGGGAAAGGGCTTTCCAAAGGGCAGGTGGGATTTATCTCTCTTACTCTGGGAAAAGAGTCAATAAAATGTCAGAAATATGAAGCCTGAGCTTTGGCTGCTCTGATAGGGCTGTAAACCTGAAAACTGAGATGCCAGGGGTCTGTAGAACTGAGAAGCCTTTGAAATGCTGTTTTAGGCACCCTGGTTTACATTTCTGGGGAGAATTTTTCTTGTAGCAGAACTGCATACAAAACCCTATAATATTCTTCAAATCCAAGAAGTCTGGTAAGAGTTTTAGCTGTCCAGTTTTCACATTCCCCAGTTTTACAGCAACCACTGTTGCAGTGTTTTCTTTCATTCAACAGCCCATAAGCAACGAAGATCAACATTCTTGATTTTATTTGGATAGGGAATTTGAAAGGAAAATTAATTTTCCAACATCATCCTATGAATAGGTAGCACAGTTCAGAACTTTGAGCTGTTTTCCTGCATCTGGACGAGCACCTGGAATATGATTTTATTCCCACCAATAAACCCAGTAATAAAGAAAAAAAAAAGTTTTGAAAGAATATTCTTGAAGAACTGAGTTATTGCCCTAGTACATAGCAAATTTTTAGAATTGTATTTGGTTTTAATCACACATTTTCCTCTTAAAATAAAATATATCCTGATGCAAAGTGTTAGCCTGACCTGTTGTTAGTTCCTTGCCAAATCTCAGAGCTGACAGATCACAAATCTTCAGCACTGAGACAGAGATTTCCTTTCACCTTATTATTTTAATAAGCCACCAGCAATGGACCTACCTATTCTGGAACTTTTGTCAATAAGTGTCAAGGGATGGGATTTATTAACTGCCCATTTATGCAAACATGATTTTCTGCATTTAAAAGATTTGTAGTGGAAAACAGCACCTGACCTGACTTCCTTTATCTCCACATTCAAACGTTCCCCAGTGAACCAGAAAGGCCAGCAGCAAAGTGAGCTGCCACATGCACAAAGTGACTTATGTCACTCCCAGTGAGGTTCCACTAAGTGGAGAAAAAATCCCAAACCTGCAATCAATGGAATAGTAATGTTCAGCCTTGCAAATTGTTTATCACACCCGCATCAGATAAATCCTCACCTCAGCCAGGTTACATAGAACTAAATTGTGTTATTCCTTACAGCAAGCAGAAGCTGGTAGAAATAAATGTGTATAAACTTCCAGAGCAGTTTATTAAACATACTCCTCTGGCTGTCCCTGTCTTTGAGTGTGATGAAGCACCAGTCTCCAGGTTCCAATTAACCTGCAATGATCAGGGAGGCAGAGTTTGGGAAGCCTTATCTCAGACCAGTAACCACCAGCCACACACAGTGTCAGAACGGATGGCAACACATTTGTGCTTTATTGAGCAAAGTTGATGCCATTTGCATTTGCTGTGCTCCTGATAATGTTAAACTGCCTCACAGCCCTTCAGGACAATGACCACACGGTTATACTGGGCAGACCAAGAGAACTAAACTCTGTACGAAAGCCAATAATTTTCTGCTTTTCAGCTCAATTGCTTCTATCAGAGATATAAATATTAAATATTGCTAATTCCGTGCATAGTGAATGATTCCCTTAAAAAAACCCCTACGAAATGAAGTAGAAAAATAATAGTAAACTAGGGGTTTTTTTTGTGATTTGAAAGAGCATAAAGTAGAGTTTCCCTTTAACTTTCCCACAGTGAGGAGGGACGATAAACTCCCTTGTGCTGCTGACTAGGAGCCTCTGTAAGCCAGGAAAGAGGCTCAGAGAAAGGCAGTGACAGGACACAGGTATGATGCCATCCCACCAGGGGATGTGAAAACAGTGACCTTTCTCAGTGGAAACGCTGCAAGACTATCTCACAATGGGATAAAAATGAAGAAAAAAGTGCTCTGATGTTCTTGATGGCAATTGCAGCAAGGGGACTGGGTACCTCTGTGTGGCAAAGCATAAGGGATTATTGGGCTGTGGGATAATCCAGGTTGAAAGGAGCTCTCTTGTCAAATCTCCTCTTCAAAGCAGGTCAGTTATGGCTCACACCAGGTTGCTTTGAGCTTTATCTGGCCCAGCCTTGAAAATATTTTAGGATTAGATTTCCCCAAACAAGCCCTGTTTCTTCAGCTGCTGTTCAGTGGGCAAGTGCTCCATTCTAGTGGCCTTCCACTGACCTTACACCAGTTTGACTATGTTCTTCTTGCACGGGGGAGGGCAAAGCACCAAAGCTGTGATTGAACATGTTTTTAAGCGTAGAACTGAAGCCTACATGGTCTTGGCCAGAATGTGCTTTTCTCACAACCAGATGGGCAGCAGTGTGCTGCAAACCACAGAGCTGCTGACCTTTCTGCTGGCACCTGCTTCAGTGCACAAGGATGAGGTGTGGATCCTGTGACCCCTCCTGGGGAAGCATGGAGAAAAGGAAAATGGAGGGGAATAGCACAGACATCTTTGAACAGTGGTTTTAAAAGAAACAGAATGACAAATGTCAGATCCTTATCCTTGTGGCCTTATTTACTGACATTGGTGCAACTTCTAACAAAGGGATGAGACTCAAATTTAAACAAGTGTGATTCCTGCATTTCTGAGAAAAAACTGTAGGAAAGAAATGGCAAAATTCTCTCTTGTTGAAATTTTTGGCTTTCTTCTCCATCTTAGTTCAGCTAAGCTTGAGGCAGCTATTCTTCATGCACCTACAGCTTTCTTGAGGGTTAAACAGGCTGTACAAAGACAACGGATTTTTTTTTTTTAATATTTTCTGAGCTTTTGAAAAGATAAGTTCTTCTCTTTGGGTCCAGTAAATATCTGATGAACTTGAGAGATGGAAAAGGCTCAAAGCAGTCATGCTATTTTTTTCTGGAGTTTTCTCTCTCTTCTTTAGCATCTTCCTTTCATGAAAACAAATTCTGTTTAATTTTTTCATTACCTCAAGCCCTGGCATTTTTTACATCATAACCACTGAGAATTTGAAATAAAACCACCATAAAGTTCAGAGTTTCATGATTAAAACCTAACTATCCTCCCACCAAAAAAAAAAAAAAAGGTGTATAAACTATAAAAGCCAAGCCAGCAAGCAGTTCTCTGGTCTGACTTCCCAGAAGAACCATGATAGGGAAATCACAGCAAACAAGTGATTCCTGTCTGGATGCAGTAAGTGAATCATATTTGAGGTGTTCCTTGGGTAAAGATAGGCTCGTCCCTTGGAGATGCTGCTCATCACTGTGGCACTGGGACAAGGGCTCCTGCTGGAGGTGGACCTGCCTGTCTAGAAGGTTGTTTGTGGGACCCAGTGAAGGACCCTGAGTGAGGAGTCCCAATCTATGAACAGTCAGCTCTGTTCAGACCCTTTTGCAGAATGACCTGTTTAGGGAAATCTTTCTGTAGCAATAAATTGTGGAGATATATAAAATTGAAAGCAAAGTAAAAAGCCACAGAGTTTAATGTCCGAGTTCAGATACACCAAAGTAATATCAACTTCAAGCCAATTATAAACCCGTTAGTATATAATCCTTTGCCTGGAACACTGGACAGTGATGTACAACCTGCATTATGTAAGAAATAAATGTTCAGAATCCATCAGTAACCCAGTCCAGCATTAATGGATTTACTGAGCAATTTTCTGCTAGTCAGATATCCCCAGACATGCTATAACAGAAGCAGCTTTTTACCCTGATATTTCTTCTGACTCGTGGTGTCATCAAATACCACCTCTTCTACAGTAATGACTCTTTTTCCTATAAATATATAATACAATGCCGGGAAAAATGTCCTCCACCCTATAGGAATCTTCTTTTTTTGCCTTATGAACTGAGAATAACTCATGATAATAATTTGATTACAGTTCTCAAAAAATATTCAGATAGACAAATTTTCTGCTCATAAAAGAATAATAATACTAACATTAAAAATAAAAAACAAACTGGAAAGATTTGCAATATTTCAATCTCTCTGTATAGCACAAAGCTAAACTTGTCTTTGATATAGCCAAAATGTGATGAATTTTAGTTGTATATAAAAATGGAAGACTTTTTCAGGTACCTGGCCTCATGGATACTCAGGTTCTATCTGTTTGTAATGGGTTTTGATATTAAATAATCTCTTTTTGCACTTTGCTGGTGGAACTCTATGGAAGTATTATGTGAAGAGCTTTGTCTTATTGATGCACATAAAGAATTTCCTACTCAAATTATGCAGGGAAAGGATTTCTACTATATAGCAAATGGTTAGGTGTCTGCAAATTGACATTGTTTGGGTATGTGACTTGGCTGTAGTTTGGGAGTTTGGCATTTGAACAACAGATGATTCTCTTGTTAGAACCTGAAAGACAACTTGTTATTCAGCTCCAAGCAGCCTGCCAAAACAAGTGGAAATTCCAGGCCACAGCAGGTAGCAATATTCTATAACACTAAGCATCGTGGTAAAAACAAATACTAGAAATAATTTAGTAGATGTTTGCAAATTTGATCTAGTTGTCAATCATCTAGCAGACTTTAACCTTACTGTGAAATTGTCACTACCTTTCTGCCATGATAATTTTTTCTTAAGTTTTTTTGATAAGTTCCCTTGAACCACTTAAATGATGGGAGTGATAATTGAAAATGACTGTTTAGCATTCTAAGGGGTTGTTTTGTTATGAGTGAGCTTTGCAAAAGAAAGCAGTCCACGGTTAAGCTTCTTTAAGTTCTGTTCTTCCTGAGATCAGAAATGTCATTGTAAGCAGCACGTCTTCTTAGCCTGATGGGTAAAGGCTTTCATATGCAGCCAATAATTCTTCAGAGCTAAATAAAATATATAATATGAATTCTACATAAGCTCATGATTAGCAGATTCTGAGGTTCTTTCCTGAACCAGTTTCCTGCTGATGTACGCTTGTCCTGACAAGGATCTGTGTTTTCTGCTTTTAAAGTTTGCTTGGTTTCGGTGTCTCAGTAATGCTGCACTGCAAGATGCAAGTGTTGCCCCTCTGCAGGGAGGGGACCATTGGTCCTAAAATGCTGTTAGTACAGAGGACATCAGAGTTCAGTCCAACTTCTGACGATTTTTAGCATGTATTTTTAGGCAATTGTTGATACTTTGAAGTGTCAGTGACAAGTGAACTACTAAATAGGGTAAATTGCTTAGAAAACTACACAGAGAAGGATGAAATCTGTGAGGCAGGATGCCAGATCAGCAGTGTATCTTACTTAGTAAAACAGTATTTGTAGCCCAACAAGGGAGAGCTTCATCTGAGACTGCTTCCAAAAGGCTGGGAAGTGCAGCAAATATACCTGTGATCAGCTGCTTTGTTAAAATAAAACACTTTCCTTTTCAATGAGTATTTGAACAACAAAAATTATTACAATAGTCATAGAATCAGTAGGGTTCAAAAAGACCTCTAAAGTAACTGAGTCCAACCATTAATATAACACTGCCAGGTCCACCACTAAATCATGTCCCTAAGCACCACATTTACATGTTTTTTGAACACTTCCAGGGACAGTTTTTCCACCACTGCCCTGGACAATCTGTTCCAAAGACTGACCACCTCTTCATAGCCTCCAACTAGTTTGAAAGATCACTACTTCTATTACACATCTGGGAATTCTAAAAGGCTCAAAAACACAAACATTTTTAGAAATTGTATCATGCTGTCTAATATAATCTCCTTGCAAGTCTTTCTTTACCTGTGGATTTGAAGTATAACAGTTGAAGCTACATTATCCCTAAAAAGAGATAAAATCCCATGGAATTGCACGAACAACTTGCAAAAGTCAGCTACCCACTTATCCACTTGGGCACAGCAACTGGCCATCTGTGGTTCCCGATAAAAACCCGTAACTTTTTGTTCTTCCTATTTTCTGCAGAAACTGAATCCCCAGTGAGAGCAACGCAGCATCTCCCTACATGTCCTGTGCACGTCGTGACTTCCAAGGGGAATTTGCAATATACAGGAACGGGAGTGGTAAAAAGGAAATGGTGTCTTCTGCCTTTGGACGGACCTCACATCCAGATCAGGAGACATGCCTGAGATTTCATAAGATGTCTCAAGCACAGCCAGGAATTGCTCTTTATTTATCTCAGTGACAGGCCACAATATTATCCATAAACACAACTTTCTAAAGGCTAGATTAATACAGAGTCATCTGAATGAGAAATGAGAGCAGCATGTTGATTCTGCAACTGCAGTGTAAGATTTTTCACTTCTTTCATTGCTTTTTTTCTCCATACTTCGTGAAGACCATCCTAAATATGGAAGAAAATATTACAGAAAACATTCATTATGTTTCAAGGCATAATAAAAACATTGGTAGTACTCTCATTGCTGAGATGCAAAACGAAGCTCAAAGCAATCAGGGGACAATAACAATTTTAAATTAAAATGTGCACAGTGTACAAATTGATTTTGCTAAAGGGAAACTAACTGGCAAAAAGATCTCTGTTGGCAAAGTAGTTTTGAATATTTAGATCAAGTTTATTTCTTGATAAAGATTCCTATAAAAGCCAAGAAACCCTGACTTTTGTGTTTATACTGCGGAATTTATTTTGCAATTTATTGCTTAGTCTGCATATCCCTAGGTGAAGATGCAAAATGTTCATTTTATCCACGTATTTGTAACTTTTTTCTTCCTGTTAACATTTGAAATGGAGGCTGGGAGGAGGAACACTGGGAAGATAATAACTGATGTTAGCAAATAGAGGAATGTTAACCAACCTTCTGTTCCAGAAACAGCTTTTCAGCATGGACTGCAAGTACTGTATGAAACAGATCAGCAGCTTTTCGCGTACAGTGAGGTCCTTGGGCTTTGCAACCAGCTTGAACACCTTCTGCTGCTTCCACAGGAGGCACTGAGCAGAGAGAACACGCCCACAGCAGACACAGCTTCAGCCCTGTGTTCCAGAACTTCAACAGGGCAAAGAGCATCCGTGTGAGCTCCCGTGCTGGAACCTGAACTGTGTTGTGTGTTGGGTGGAGGAGTCACGGAGAGCTCCCCCAGGGCAGCATCAGTGCCAAATAACAGTTAATAACAGAGGAGTTAAGCCTCTCTGCATCAGTGATAAATGTCCTGTCAGATACTGAACAGCTGAAGGACTCTGCTGTGTTGGATTTAATCTCTCATCTGTTTTGGAGTTCACTTTCCTTTCCCTCCTGTTGTGCTGTTATTTACTTTTCCTGTATCTCATCCATCTAATTAAAAGAGTGCTGAGAACAAGCACATTTTATCAGACTGTTCAGTTTTGATGGTGCTCTTTGATGCCTGATACACCCAAGAAATCAATATGGAGACTGGATTGAGATGTGTTACAGGACTCCACTGTAAGAGATTAAGGAATGGATAGAGCAATCTCTAAGTACCATTGATGTACACACTGCTTTGTGAGGGCATGGAAGATCTAGATAAAAGAAATATCTTTATTTTAGCATAGTGTTGCAAGGAGATAGGTCTTTGGGAAAAGAAAATCTCTGATCTCACCCAGGAAATCCTCTTTCTTTAGAAATACAAACAAACATATGAGGAGCTGAAAGCAAGTAAAAAATATGTTTCAATTTTTTTTTTCCCAACTCATCACTATTAAATTATGTCAATGTATTGCTTAATTTTAAGACTTTTTAGTACATTCTAGCATAAATCCCCCACAAACATCTACAGAAACTATTTCTGTATAGAAAACCCTTTACCTGAATTGCTGCATTCTAGTAGAGGGAGCCTTTTACATTTTAAGCAATAGAAAGTGACAGTAAAACCTGTGAGAATGGCCAGGTCTCCAGGGAAGATAGGTGTGATAGCCACAGTTCGCCATGGCTACTGTCATCCATCCTTAAGTGAACTGAGTTATCAGTTATCAGTCCTTAAGTGAACTGAGCTATGGAAGAGGAATCAAGAAAATGGTCATGCTTGTATTTCAGTTTAGCAGAGGTAGGACCCACCTAGTTCAGGAGAAAAACGGGAATTCACTAAATGAATATCTGCTGGGCATTTTTTACTCACAGTAGGGGAAATTACATAGACTTGCATGTTAACTTGGAGTCTGTGTTAAACAAGAAAAAAAATCTAATAGGCAAGACATGTGGTGTAAATGCTGTTTTTCCCTTCCATCTCTAAGTCTGTGGATGTAGGAAACTTTGGATAGAAGGTGCATATTTCTATTTTATGTTACAAATAATTGACTAGATAGATAACAGAACCTTTATTTTAAGAAGTAACATATAACAGTTTCTTTTTTTTTTAATCCAGGAAGAATGACAATCTTGCAGAAACCAACAAAAACCCATATAAATTCATATCAGTAGTTAACAACTAAATTAGCCATAATTCCCACAACTCTCAGAATCCTAGGCAATACCCAGCACCTGAATGCAACTCTTACACATTTCTAAAGTTGTACACTGAAATCTTATTCCAAGAACAGCCATACCAATAAACAGACCACAATTTCTCTTAAAGATCTTTCTCCCAGAGCTATCTTGTGAGGACCTTTCTCTCTGCACCATCGTCCCTGCAGCCATGAGGTTTCAGACCCACTGTTTAATTAACCAAGGTCTGGTGGCTGCCACGTGCCAAAGTGGCAGCTCAATATCTCTCTCTGCTCTATCTCTTTGCTTTTTTCCTAGTTTCTGTGAAATATTGATTTTTATTTGAAAAGGGAATGCTTTCCTCTACTGAAAAGTATATTGTTTCCTCACGGTTGGCCCTTTGTTTCACACAACATATTGCAGACATGAACATCAACTCTACACACTCTGGGGAAAGTCAGAGACCTTCTACGAGACCAGCTGGGCAAGTGTCTTATTTTTCCTGTTTAGTTTGTTTTCTTTTCCTTTTCCTTTTGTGAGAGCTGTTGTGAACAAAGAACCATCTACGTCAGAAAGAACAGCACAGTGGTAAAATCATTCAGCATTACTTTTTAATGTTCCGTTTCAGCTCTTATACATAGAGCACATGGACTTTGCCTGCGGTCCCTGGGTGTCTGTGGAGCCTTGTGACCTCTGATCAGACCTGCCCTGACCATGCATGTCCTCCCTCTTGTGTTTGCTTGTAACAGTTCACCGGGTCAATTGATCTCAAATTTCTGTATTTGTGATGCATTCATGTCCAACACACGATGCCCAAATCTGCGGAGAAACCAAAATATGTAGGTGTTCTGTCAATTTGAAAAAACAGATTGATTTTTCTCCAGCTTTTTTCCTTCATCCTCAAATCCTTTATTTCTCCCTTCTGCGCACAAAATTGTGGGAATAAAATGACATCTCAGAAACTTAGGGAACATTTGGGGTTACGTCCTCAGTTGATACAAACTGTCAAGTCTTACTGGGGTCGACATCAAGAGGGAACCTCATCTGTGGGTTTCTCACACGACATTTCCTTTCTCTGTAAATGGATCACATATTTTAGAGCTAATCAATTTGAACCCCAATAACAGACAGGATGAAAATGGCATGGCACCTGCTGACATTTTACCACCTCACGTCTATGCACACTCTGTTCAAGACTATCAGATCCAAACTCTCTGTTAATTTACCCTGGTTGTAGCAATTTACATTATCTCCATGTAGGTAAGGAAGACACCGAAAGGAGTAAAAGAAGATAGTTCAGAAAATGAAGTTATTTAGATCTCTGCAAGGAGTAGGGATTATGAGTTAGCATTAAAGAATATTCCACCCCATAAGGACGATGTATCTTATCTTACATGTTTGAAATGAATATGAAAAACATGTCCATGTTTTTAGTAGACACTTGTAAATGCACTTTTCAGTTTGTGGCTTCTTCTGTACAAATGGATGTTAATTGGTGTTTTCTAGGAATTCATGCAATCTGGTAAAATTGCAACTGAAATATGGTTATACTAGCAGAAAAACAGCTAGTTGTGTTGTAAAAATGCTCCTCCTACTATTGTCTGAGCTGCAAATCTTCCCTTAAAAGCTCTGGAAAGTTATAGCATACAATGAGGAACAGGGTGTAATCCTAGCAGCCTTCCACAGTGTGAGTGAGATTGCGTATTAATGTTCATTTTATCTACTGTGAGAGGTGCCTTCATGGTATGGTTAGTGGGCCCTTTTAGCAGAAATGGATCCCATTACAAAACCACCCATCTCTGAGGATGTTTCTGCAGCACTGACAAAGAAATGACACTGCTGTTCCCCAGCTAGTTTTGAGCTGAGATGCAGAATAAAAAGAAATGTAATACAGGCAGGGGCTAGAGAGAGATCCTCTAATGAGCAGACAAAAAATAAATAGAATTGCTTCCCTCTAGGACCCACAAAGCTCTCATCTGAAATGCATGCTGTTCTTGAGGGCCGTCATGTCTTTATGCTCCAACATTAAGAAATTTCATGAGAAAAGACAAATGAAATCTAAGCTGAAAGGTAGTTGGCAACAGGGAGGTACAATAATGAGACTAAGCAGGACACCAGCTTCACCCTGGGATCATCATATGAGCTGCTGCATGCAACATGAACCCATCTTCCTCTGGTGGAACATTGAATTGGTCATTAAACATAGATTTTTATTTTTTTAGTGGGACGTACAATCCCTAACCACTTTAGGCTTGGTACAGAGTACAGTAATAGTTCATCTGCTGTGGAGGCAGGCTTTGCCTTTGGCCAAAGTGGTGTACAGAGTCCTAGGACTTGTTTCAGCAGTGGGTAAATGCCACAGGACAGGAAACAGTGTAGAGCAAATGAGTTAGCACCGTTCTACCTTTGATCTCCCAACACATTTTCTCTGGGAAGCTGCCCAGAGACCCTCGACTTTCAGGGTAGCTGTATTTCCCAGGCCATTTTCACCAAGGATGAGCAGATACAAATTCCAGTGTGCTGGGGGAAGGCCACAGATTGGCCTAGCCCAAACTGACTTCTCAGACTGGCCTTGTTATTTCCAGAAATGCATATAAATCCTCACATTAGAACCTTCTTTGCCAGGTGCCCACTAATTATGATTCCTACATTTTCCCCTAGGAAATCACAGGCTGATCTTCCTGCTTCATAAATCCCTGCCCTGTCCTCTGATCTTGTCTGTATTTCCAGTCACGGTCAACTTTTTGTTACCCAGGGTGAGAACATGGTTTAAGGAGAAGGAAAAGGATTTGAATGTGGATCTCTCATGTTTTGACCAAGTCTTTGAGTAACAAACAGCCAGGCAAAACAGGGAGTATGTCCCTCCTATTTTCTCACAGGACCTGAAGTAACAAACTTGCAGTGAGAGCCCTTTCCAATGTGAGCTCCAGAAGTGGGAGAGGTGTGGGAGCATAATGGCAAGCCTGAGGGGCTTTGATGTGAGGTGTATGCTTAACATTTTAACAGTCATTTTCTAACAAATTCAAACCACATCTTTAGAGTCTATTAGTGTAATGAGCATACCACCTAGTGGGTTCCGTGAGCCCTCAGAATTCAGCAGCAGGCACAGGGAGGGCTGGTGAATTGACATTTTAAGTGCAGAAGGTAGCAGTGAACTGAGTCCTGTCCAGGCAACCAGTCTTCAAAATGGGCTTAGAAACAGATCTTTTAAAATAGGTGGGAATTCAGATCTGAATCACTTCTGAGGACCTGCTGCTTTTTGTCATGCGTTGTATGAAAATGAAAAATGCTATGTCCTGCACTGCATGTGTGTCTGCGGTTGCATGATGTGTTGAGGAAGAGCCTGTGAAAAGCCACTCTAGCTGTGCTTTCAAGCAATGGAGGATGCTGAAGGCCTCAGGGTACTGAACTCAGACATCATTGAGAGTTAAATGTATGAATATCTGCAACATGAGCTTAATGTGTCTGTGCATTCATCCAGCAGCAGCTCTCCCCTGATTTCAGTGGTGCAAGGTCAGATCCTTTACACCCATCTCCTTGAAAAGATGGGAAAGGACAGCTAGAGATGTACTTATTTTTCCTGCAGAAAACATTGCTCATGTGAAAAAGAGAATAAATGAGGAGGATTAAAGTTAAAAGCATAAAGGAAATACTGAAAGGACATAATATTCCAGACCTGAACATATAGAATAACATTTCAGATTGCATCAAGCAGTGTAGCAAGACTGTCCTGTAGCTCATTAGCCTGACTTGGTGTTGACTTTGGAGAGCTCTTTACGTATGTCATTTAATGTAATATTGATTTTTCCTGTGTGAGTTTCATTATTTGTGAGCTCTCCTAAGATGAGAAAGCGTGATGGATTTTCTGTTGACTGGCATTAACACTTCACTTTCCCTCACACCCCCATGTGCAGACTGCAGAGCTGCATGGAAATGGAGCCACCACTAAATCTGTGCCTTGCTCAAAAGTGTGGTTGTGTCCTACAGCCTTTCACATCTCCCTGGGGCTGCATAATATTCCCATTTTCACTCTCCAAGCTACAGGGAGACAGGAAAGGTCTGTGCACTCTTCACACGATGAGGAGAGTGGGTGGACATACAGAGATCAAGCTGCAATAAACTTGCAGAGCTTTACCCAGTGGCTGAGCGGGGTGAAAAGCAAAGGGTTTTCTGACTGAGCCTCAGATCCTGCTTTGCTTCTCAAATGGCATTGCTTGGACAGAGCAATACCCAGAGCCCCATTGCTGGAGGGGCAGGGATTCAGCAGTCAGTTACAGACTCTCTTTGTCTAGGGATAGTTTTTATTCTGCTGTCTTTTTATCAAATTTATCTTACACCAGATCTAGCAAGTAGAATCCTTCTTACTCTTTGATGTGCCAATTTCTTCCACCTGCATGGTGGGAGAAACAGGGCTGGTAGCTCTGTTATTATTCTTGTGGTATCTGCACTAAGCTCATGTGTATTAAACCTGATAATGGAAAAAAAAATGCTACCACAAAGGATGTGATCCTACTGAAAATAGTGGGGCAGTATGAGAAATAAAGCTTATCAGATGTAAAGAAACAAAGCCAGCTATTACGCAAAGATTTTCATGCATTCTTAATTTTACATACACATCCAGATACACTGCAAACAACCCATGAAGAGAAGCATGATCAAGGTGCCAACAGAAATGGGATCCCACTCCAACAGCCCACCCCCTGATCTTACCCAGCTGCCTCCCAGCCATGTGGGAAAGCAACTGCCATGTACCTGCATGGATACCTGAATTCCCTGTGCCCCTACATCCAACAAGGATCCAAGCATGGGGGTGACCCCTCTGAGAACATGCTCCTCTTGTTTTCCTGATCATACCTTTGATTTGACTGCTCAGGAGCTCTCTATTGTCTGAGAATTTCAATAGTATCTGCTGGGCCAGATTATTTGTTTTTGCAAACTAAATGACTGTATTATTTCTCTGTGTGACTGAAAAGAGTTGTGTGTGGGTTTGTGCTTCTTTTTTTTTTTTTTTTTTACTTTAATCAAGTGGTGATTAAGAATGTGGAATTAAAAAGGTGGGTTTAGGGTCATATGAAAGTAGCTTACATATTCTGAGTGAAGACAGATGTCATGCCATTACTTTCTGTGAGGAATTGGGATAGCTAGAAATTGGATGGCTTTTAATTTTGTTTGTCTGTACTTCCTTTGGTGTTAAGTTAATTAACTGGAAGGTGGCCAGATAACTTGGAGTCTTTACAATATTTTGGGTGTTTTGCATAAAGAGAGACAAGCCCACTACTTGGTGAAATAATTAGATTAGCCTGAATGATTTAAAACCCTCGGAGGAGGAGATGGAGTTGCATAAGCTTTGTATATATAATGCTGAAGCTCTTTTTGATTTCTTACAGAGACTTACTGGGGCCTTGGAAAAACAGACCTTGTCTATCAGGCATTGCTCTGGGAAGTTCACAAACCAAGCAGAAAGCACCAAAGGAAGCAGAGGCAGCTGCCAGTGGTTACCCAGAGGCCAGGCAGGTCCCAGCAGCATGTAGAGCTTGGATCTCTGGGTGTCCATGAGTTGTAGATGCTCTTTTTGAGCCATTTGCATGCAAGGCTGATTAATTCTTCCAGGGCGGGGTCCACCCGTGTCTGCCTTAGAGAGCAGAATTCCAGCTGCTAGCTCAGGCAATGACCTTGCTTTACCAGAGGGACCAGTGATGAGGAGCAGTGACAGAATCAGTGCATGTGATACCCCCCTGACCCCTGAAAATTAAGGGAATAATTGGGAAAAAGGGATCTGCTACGTCTAAAAGGCCTTGGAAATAAAAATGTGGAGGAAAAAAAACAAATAAACAGAAAACTAAAACATAAAACTCCGTTGAATATCAGTGGCACAATGCCAGCGGGCTCCTGTGGATACCATGCTGTGCTCCAGGGGCTAACACATGGGCTCAAGTCCACTGCAGCTGCTAATGAGATAAGACTCTAATCATGCCTTTTTTTCAGAATACACCAAGATCTCCATTTGGTAGGAGTGTCATCTTGCTACAATTAGCAGATAATGGGTGTGAAGAACAATACCTCTGTACCATAGAGAGACCCCAGAATGCACATTCAAGCCCAGCATGTTGACCTGAGGAACTGGAATTTCCTTCATTCCTCCCTAAAATCTGTTTCAAACCCAGCTGAAATCAACAGGAAAGCAGGCTCCGAACATACATGTTGAGATGATTCATTTGCCTTCAGAATTTCATTTAAACTCTATTCCCAGTTGGAGTTTTATGTAACCATTTGTAGCTGAACCTGGCAGTCTCTCTGTCTTTTGTAGTACTGCACAGGTAATCTTTCTCTGCAGAGATTAATTATTCTTGTACTCTTCCATATTAGGCCCAAATTCAATCTCAGTCTTTTCTGGGCATATCTTATTTTCTTCTGTCTGCCATTTTGATATAGAATTTTATGCATATACTTATATATCTTACTTATAACCTTCAGGTATAGGAATATTTTTATAAACAGGGTTGAAGTTACTAGGGTTGCTAAAATTTTCGTGGTGAAGACCAAGCATGTGATGCATGAGACTCAGGCACTGCAGGAAGAGCAATGCATACTAATTTAGTAGTTCCAAAGTGATCCCAAATCATATGGAAACATAACCTTTGCAGTCTGTTTCTGTACCAATTATCTGTCCTGCTCCCTGTCAATTGAAAAACCACCCTCTGCTACTTCCATCATTTCATTCCCGAGTCAAAATTCAGTTTGTCTGTATAAGAGGCTCACAATAACTTGGTTTCCCCAGTGAATATGTAAAATCTTCTACTGTATGATTTTGGTAAAGCTACATTTGCCTTATTTAAATATTTTAATCTTCTTTTTACTTGCTCTGGAATGTTCTTGGACACTAGAGTTTAACCGATCCCCAAGACATTTTCTCTTGAGCAATTGTTTCAGTTCCTACTCTGATTTTCTTTTTTCTGGGTGTGATTTCTCACAATTTTGAGAAGCAAGTTACTTGGACTATTTGGTCATTCCAAAGGAAACCTTGGACACCAGTTATCCTATGGAACCATGAAGGTACCACACTAAAGAGTAATGATTTCACATTTGGAGCACCACAAATATATAGAATTTCTACCAAATGCATAAATGTTTAAAACACATCTTAGACAGGAGGGTTTTATTTTAAAACATTTTAAATCCTGTCAAACATATTAACAAAAATATTTTTCCTTCTTTACAGTGCATGCTCTCATCACTGTGTGCTTTCTCATTGTTACTCATGTTTTCCATCCCTGTGATGTTTCTATTTCAAATTGATGTCATGCATATACTCCACTGCCCTGTATTTATAGAATGATAAATTTCACTGAGGCTTTTGAGAAGCTGTTCCTAAGTGACTTGCCTGGACTGACTTGTTGTGCTTGACATCATCTGCTATCATAACATGCAATAAGGTGTCTTTTCTGGGAAAAAAAAACTAAACAAAATAAAAATCTCAATCATGCCTGACCCCACATCAAGCAACGCCATTATTTTAACATGAAGCAAAAATTGTAAATTATTTGCTTTAGGACATGTAAAGGTGCATGGCATAAAATCAGATTGTTGGCTGTAGTCAGTGAAGTCCTGCAGTGATGATTAAGAGAAGAACTCAGACAAGTAAAATTCCTGGTTATGGATGTCTTCTGCTATGTTTAGTTGATTTATGTGATTTGAATTGTAAACTACAATTAAAACCAACTCGGGAAAGGAGTATTAAACACGTGATTCAGACATGGTTTTCCATTTAGGAAATATGACATTACAAATTGTGCGCAGTCAGTCGGCCCAAAGTGGTTACAAGGTAAACAATCAGAGAGAAGAGACCCCAGTGAAAGGGGAAAACACATCAATCACAATCTTGCTTCTTTCTGTGCTGAGTAGGCTCAGTCTAGCTCCATCTAGTTTCTCAGCTGGAGTTCAATAATATCCTAAGGAATATAGAATTCTCAGCTACTTCCAGTGTGGTGTATTTTTTTCTCCTTCTGTTTCCTCTTCTTCCCTTTCTTCATCTAGTTTATTAAATGTGATTTTTTTAGGATGGGATCAGGATTCACAGGCCACTTAAAGGTTGGGCTAATGCCTCTTCCATCAATTAGAACAAAAGGGAAGGATTTGCTATAGTATTTAGCCTGACAAATACACTTTTACAGAGAGATGTGTATATTTATTAAAGATGAAGTAAGTGAATTGGATGTTTTTCTTTCCCACAGTATTTTCAGTTTTGGAAGCACCCCAAGATCTTTCAGGTCTTTCTGTGTTTGAGATAGTAATTGGAAGAACAATTGAAGAGGATTGAGCACGTAGTGAAGAAAAGGCAGTAGGAGGCAAAGACTTCTTCAGAAGAAAATATAACACATTACAGAAACTGAGTGCTCTGCATTTAATAAGGCAAGCAAACAGACAAGAGAAAAGCAAAAATAGGCACAATGGAGACAAAAAAGGCTTATTATGACAAGAAAGCCAGAGCTATTAACTATCAGTCTGGTGATAAACTATTACAGTATTGCCAATGCTGTCTCCTGAAGAATGTAAATTGTGTGATAAGAGATTTGGCCCCACACAGAGATAAAGAAAGTGCATGCAGTTATATTTTCAGAAGGACAAGAAGATAAGAAAAAACTGGGGGTGGGGAGACAGGGGAGTAGAGTTATCATTTTGAAATCACTAGCACAGGCAAAAATACATAAGAAAAGGAACAAATGAACAAACCCTGGAGTAAAATAGACAAACAAATCAAGCTTAATTTATGGAGAAGTAAAGAGAAATCAGGTCTCACACTGGGTGTTGCTGATTTGATTTTAGTTGAAATTTAGTGCTCTGTTAATCAGATCTCACAAGTATAAGGGGATTCGGCTGTCAGGAGACCCTGAGAAATATTTATCAATCAGCTAGGAAGAAAAACATCTTCCTCAAAAACTGTGGGTGTCCACAGAGGGTCTGAAAGCTTTCAAGAACAATCAGAGAAAAAGAGAGTGAAACAGTCTGGCGGATGGGAATGGTACCAGTCAGCCCAAATATATGTTCTTAAGTAGAATCACAGGTGAAGTACACTTTAAGGGAGAAGGGCAAAGCAATGTTTTCTTGATGTATTATACTTTAAGGACAAGTATTTTAATGGGACATCAATGCAGACTTACAGACTCCATAACCAGGCATTATTAAGACTGTGGTCAAAGAGAGCAAAGGGGATCCAGTGCATGTGGGAGGGCTCTTGTGCTCTGCTTGGGGCAGTGGAAACAGGTCTCCTTCTCTATAGGGGATCAAGGGTGCTGCAGGAGGAACTCACCTTGCCATTTTAGAAGAGTTTCATCATGGAATCTGCAATTTCCAGCACACCATGTTCTAATCGAAGGATGTTTAAGCCTCTCACATCTGACAGAGCACTACACTCTTTAAGGTGTAATTTCCACCTGACACAAGTAGAAGAATGGGAAGCACCCACACCCTATGCATTTTTATGGGTGTTGTGTGTATTTGCTCCCACAAATGTAAAATGAAAATTCAGTTATTTCTGTTGAAGGAGGTCCTCATGGGTGCCAGGTGGAAAGCTCACAGGCTTCCCCCACCAATGCCAGGAAGAATGTTGTGTCCCTCCTGGCTGTAGAAGGGGATAATTCACACATACCCCCAAAACTACGATTGGGTGCAGGGCTGCCTCACAGGGGCCCCTTGCACTTCACCCCCATCTCCCAGAAGCCAATTTGCCACTTAAAACTTTGCCCCAATAAACCCATGTTTGATATGTCTATACCTAAATCTGTTATTTCTGACACTTCTGCTTTGGTTAATACTTCTAATTAACATGATGAGTCTACACACTGATTGACAGACCAGCAGGGTCTGGGTTACTCCCTGCCTTGAGGTGTTTTCTACAGCAGAAAATAAATCTGGAGCCTGGTGCCTGTTATAGACCAAGCTGCATAGAGGCACAGGGGTTGTGGGCAGCACGACATGGCAGAGGTGTGGTGGTGGCCATCCCTCAGTGTTTCATGCTGAATGAGGCCCCTCAGGCACTCTGGGGATGAATACAGGCAGTTTGGAGCTGCTCTTCCAGCCCGGTGTTTTGCTTCAGACAACGAAAAAACAGAGGATTGTAGGCATATCCTAACAGACTTTGACACCAATCACACCCCTCACAGCCTGTGCCTTGATTTTAACTGTCCTATTGATTGTTTTTACAATCAAAACATTCTTTTTTATCCATTTAGTTAAACATACACAACTATCAAGGCACAGCGCATATATTTCACGTACTTTAGTTAAAAATTCCCTTTGCCCTCAGACCAAATATCTGTCAGTTCAAGATCAATAGAATTTCTCTTTATGCTTTCTTTTATCAGCAAATTTAAGTGAATGGTCTTTCACTTTGCTCTGTTAATGCTGTTGGGTTGGTAACAGGACATCTCCTCAAGCTACTGTAGTGTCATTCCCATCAGCCTGAACTGTCATCCACAGCAGCCCGGAGCCCATGATCCAACTTTTTGTTGTAAACTTTCATAAAGCAACTACCAGGGAAAACTCACACCTCAAACAAAGTTTATTTTTGGTTCAAATGAAACAGGACTCACCTGCCGCTTCCTCTTGCCTTCTCCATTGCCTCCTCATACAAGAATATATTTTTTTTTTCCATAACACCACAAGAAAGTTTTACCTTCTTTTACTAAGGGACATGCAATGAGAAAGAAACACAAGGAAAAATATATCTTAAAAGATAAATGCCAGCTTAGTCTCGAATGCTTAAATCATACTCCCAAAGTCATTGCTCTATAGGATGCAATTAACATTATTCAGATGTTTTATTGTGTGTGTTTGTATTACTCTTCAGTTTAATATTTCTGTTTCCTGTGTTCTGTGTGTGAGGGAATTGGAAAATATGTTGTAGTGATTTTATGTATCCCTTAATACCTGACATATACTCCCATTTCTATATCATTTTTAGACAGACTTTTAGCTGCTGAGATCCTGTAGTTCTTTACATTCTCATGCTTTCTCCTGTTCTTGCTTTTCTCCTATTTGGTATCTGTCCTTCTCCCCTTCCTTTGCCTCTTTTGTCCCTCCATTAATCTAATTTTAACTGACAGGGAAGGTCCAAGGAGGGCAACTTGATTATTCTGCTTGAATAAGGACCCTTGTAGGTCTGTTAGGGGCACTGTGCGGTGGGGATGAAGGGAATAGCACAACCCAATCACTCAGAATAAACAACAGGTTGTCAAAGTGTCAGCCCACCCAACAGAAACTGCAGCAGAAGCACGTTTTAGTCTCTTTTCTTCAAGATTGTGGTATCTTTTCCTACATCAGAGAATTACAAACGTCTTTTCCATGTGTCACTGTGACCAACAATTGCAGACCCCAACAGGAACTCCTGTTCCTGGCTCTGTGGTGAGCTGTGACCTCTCTGAAAGACAATGGAGATGGAGCCACACAGTCGTGGGGTTTGGAACACCTGACTTTATCCCTTTACACGGTTTATACCGTGAGTACATTGAACAGCGCACAAATAAGTTTTTTTCAGGGCTTTATAAATTGACTGCTTTTCTAGTCTCCTCAGAGTCTTTGCTTAGGTCCCTTTTGCCTACTCTTAAGAAAATGTTAAAAAAAGCACTGAAAGCTGACATTTATTTTGACCCTGAGGCTCAAGACTTTGAGGAAGAAGAAGTTGTTTTCTAAAGGCAAAGCTTATTCCTGGAGAATCAAATCAGGCAGAACTTTGACAAATTAAGCCAACTGCACAACTTTAGGATGAGGAGGGAAGGAGAGGTCACCTCTTGGGAATCAAGCAAATGAAACCATAGGTCAGTGAATTCACCTCTAGACAAGTAACTTTGAATTATATTATATCTGCTGGTTGGTGATCATCTGACCTTTCTTGAGACACTTTATTTTCATTTCCCTTATTTTCTCTGAGCCCAACAGCTTGTTATTGAACAAATCACCAGAGGCTAAAGGAAAGCTTCAGCAGCTAACTCAGAAACACATTAGATGTGCCTTCTTAGATATACTATTTCCATCATATCCACCACAGGTATACAAATACAGATGTTGCCTGTGTCTAATTCATTTGAGGTTGCTCACCTGCTTTGAATAATCACTCCCTGAAAGCCTAGTGACACGTTTGGGAACCCCTTACAATTTTTTCACCAAGTAGCTGTGAAAAAAATCACAGATCTCTTTTGAATTGTTTTTTTCCTCCTTAGGCACACTTTTAAAAATGACTTGGTTGAGGAGCATGAATTGTGATTACTGTGCTTTCCACCTCTGTTCTGCTGGTTTTAAATTGGAGGTCATATTTCAGAAAAGCAATTAAGCACATGTTTAACTTCCACTGTGCTCTATGTACCCTGGCTGTCACTGTTATACTCATCAGATTAAGAGCACATTCAAGGGCAGGACTGCACTGGGGGCTTCATAGTCAGTGTAATGTGGAATATTTGGACTCTTGCTGGTGTTCTGGACGGACAGGCTGAGTCATTTGCAGACAGAAACTCCTCCTTTATTGTCATTTGCATGTATATATAGATGTGTGTGTGTGTGTATGTGTGTGTGCAAGATGGTAAACGTAAGTTTATTGTCATATATTCTTGAGCATCCAGATACAATCTGTCAATTTCTGGAGACTGAGAAAGGCAATTTATGCTCCTTTAGAGTCACAGTCTAAATATAAAATGTGACAGACAAATATAAAATCTGTGAGGATGAACAAAGAGGAGTTAAGGTAAAGGATGATAAACCCCATAAAAATAACATAGGCCATACTGCTGTCAGAAGGAGTAATTGTAAACACTCAAACAAAAAAAGGCATTTGAGTATTGCTTCTCTTTTTTTCTTAATTATATCTGCATGTTTGTGTCTCTATGGATCTCTTTATGTATGTGCATTTCATCCAAAGGGAAATTGTTGTGGCAAACACATAGTTTAAATGATTTCTTGTAGGTTTTTTACTATGACAAAATTACCATCACATTTTTCCACCCTGTAAAAACCATGTCTACCCACGTTGCCAGATGACCTGAAATGTTTTCAATAACAAAGAGAAGGAGTAAACAGGTGGCTGGGAGTGGAGGTGTAACATATAATTCTCCAAACAATTGCTGATTTTTAAAAATGTAATAAAGCTTCTTTATTTATTTGTAATTTATTATTGTTTAGAGGAAGACTGTTTCCCAAAGAGGAACACCATTTTTTAGCCAAGAGAAATTTAGGAGAAGAATGTTTAGTGAAAGACTGAAAAGGAGAAGGTGGACGAAGGGGTGGGAAGGTGGGAAGAGGTTTGAGAGAAGAGAATAGAGATGTTTGAAATGATGATGCTATTCCAGGGCAAGGGACCAGCAAGAAGAGTGCCAGAAAAAAGAGACAGAAAAAAAAAGGCAGAGAAATCAGAGGGAGGGCAAAGGAGAGGGAAAGAGCTGTGCAGAACAGCTGAGGAGAGTTAGAGGAGCAGGAATCTCATAAAAGTGGTACAGAGAGTGGAGCAAGGTAAAAAGGTGCAGCCAGAGCTGTGGGAAAAGACACTATTGTAGCTGCCAAAACCTGAAGGGATGAAGAGCAGAAAATTAGTGTGCTGGGAGGACAATGCAGAAGCACAGATGAGAATCTGGTGCCATCATAGGCACCAATATTTTATTGTTTTTCTGCCTAAAAAGAAGACAGATTTTGAGGCTCACTGTCTCAGCTCACTGGGAGCAGGGAAACTCAGAGAGGATGGAGTCAAAGGGTGTCTGGCAGAAGGTGAAACAGGAATGGAGCAGGTCTGGATACATCCAGCAGGACACAGATTATAGTGGAAAATCCCCTTGTTCTGGCTGGGGCTGTGCTGGAATGTGGCACAGAAAGCTGCCTTGCCTAAACCTGAGGTCAGACTCTCCTCAGGATGCACTGAAAGTGTGATTTGCTTCTGTGTTGAGGGTGCTTGTGGCTTGCACCCAGGCATGGTTTGGGTGATTAAATTACTGCTGCCTTTGCTTGGCAGTCTCTTGAGCTGGCTGTAGAGATGCTGGGCTGGCAACTTCTGTGAACCTTAACAGGGTAGGAAAACTGTAAGAAAGAGTTACAGCTCGTGGAATAGTCTGCCTCTCCCAGGAAGGCACCTCTGAGGCCAGTGTACATAATCTGAAGCCTGTGAAAAAATGTAAAAAATCCCATAAAAATTGTCCTCACCCATTGGTTTGGAGACACGGAACAGTGATTTTAATAAATATTTAGTCCCAACCTCTCCAGCCCATTTGGGTAAATTGCTGGTAGAATATCTGGAAAAGGCAGTGAAAAGGTTTCAAAATCTGAGCTGGACTGAGTCTAGGCTGTGAAGACAAACACTTTCTCATCAAAGGAGACATTTCAATCATCAAAGTATGTCTGAGAGCAGACATTTTGTATATCCAGATCTGGATTTTACACCTCAGCTTTCTTTCTTAAAGGCAGTGATCTGAACCATTATCATCACAAATAATGTGTGCAAACACTTCTTAGTCATGGGATTTTAAACAGAGTGCCATAGGAGGTTCTGTAGGTCACATCATCCATGTAACCTGCAGGAGCCAAGCCTAAGACATTTCCCTGAGACAGACAAAGGGTCAAGGGAAGCGTCAAGGCAAGAATCAAGGCTCTCAGATGTCAACACACCGTGGTACACATGACAATATTCTTTCAGGTTCTTGAAACTGCCAGAAAGGAGATGGCAGATCTAAAAGAATGGACTGAATAATTAAATTGAAACAGGTTCCTCAAGGGAAAATAGTAATAAATGTCTCCAGTCTTACCTGACAAATGATAAGCAGCTTAGAGCTGTTAGAGTGATTACTAACACAGCTGCACCTCCAGTTCCAATGCATTTCCCCTCGGATAACTAATATACATTGTATTTCTACATCCGTCTCTGTCAGCAAGCACACAAGTTTTGTACTTGCTTAGGAGAATATACAATGCAGAGAGGTGGCTGTGTACATTTCAAATGCTTTCTCCCTGACAGGACCCAGTCGCTGCCTCTCATTGCCAAAGGAAACTACAGATTTATCGTGGCAAGTTGTGCGAATGTGCTGCACAGCTGAAACACAAAGAACCAGCTCATGTCAGCTCTAGTCCCTCGCCCCTGGCAGAGCTGAGAGAAGGAATTGCTGCCTCACTGCCTCTTATCCATGAGAAGATGCTTTGCAGCCTTGTCCCCACAAGACCAGTGATGCACTCTGTTGCGGCAGGGGCAAGGTTGTCAGGAGCCGCGACCTTCTGAAAGCGTCCCCGGCTGAGTCGGGATCGCTCCGGAGGCCACTTCCCTGAGGCACACGCTCGCACGCACACACGCTGGCAGGATTTTCTTGGGGCACGTCGGTGGCAAAGGAATGAGGGAGAGCTCTTCTCGTGGGTTCCGCAGGGAGGGCTTTATTGCCAGCAGCCACGCGAAGGGTCCAGAGGAAAAGACGGGGAGAGCACACAGGGCTCAAGGTGAAATACGGGGGTGGAGAGAGCATCAGGGGCAATGGGGTGAGGGCGCAGGGGCAGTACAGAGGTGATGTGAGGGCCAGGGGATCAGTGAAGGAACCTCAAGGGAGGGACTACAAGGTAAGGGCCAATGGAGGAACGGGGAGAGGAGAAGGTTCTGGCAAGAACACATATAAGGGAGAAAAGGGGCAGAGGCCAACGGGCCAATAAGAGAACCGAACGGGGGTACATTTGCAGAAGCAGGTGAGGGATCCTAGAAGAGGCACTTTTCCTCACCCTAACTGGGGAGGTGAACTAGAAGGCTTCCCTCCAAGGGGCAAGTGTGGTTGGAGTGATCGGCCTTGCAGCCTCCACAGCACTCCANACTCCACTGAGACTGATGTTCTCTCCCACCCTCTGCATGGTGTCTCTGCTGCCCACTGGCTCCTGCCAGGCAGCTTCACAGAAGGAGGCTGGATCTAACTGTTTTCCAGTTTAGAAGATGGAATGAGACTGTATCCATCGGCAGCAGACCCATAGGCAAAGACACTTAGCAATTGGCTGTTCATTTCTCTCTGGGGGACCTGGGAGGTCATAAGGAAGCTCTGGGTGTGGAGAGGCTGCTGGGGAAAATAGGAGTGTGAAAAACAAATATACAATTAAAAACTGCTTTTTGCATTTGATTTGATCTTTCATACTCTGGCTTTTTAAAACTTCCAATTGTCCTGAATTGCCTGGGAAGCCTTGCCTCAGATGGTCCAGAAGTATTGAAAAAATAAAGAAAAAAACCCCAGAAAGAGCAATCACTCCTGTTGCTACTGCTACGGGTTCTGGTGTGAGGGAATTGAGGGCCTTATTAGAACCTGCAGACCTGCCAGGAAGCAGTTTTTCCCCTTTGGTAATAACGCATGAAAGGAAGGAAGAGAGTCTGAATCACAAATGTGGATAAAAGAGATATAGTCTGAAGTGTCTATCAAAAGTCATTAAATATTTGTCTTCTGTGGAGAGCACAACAGTGGAATAATTGTTACGCTGGGACACTGGGAGGAGCTGAGTGAAGGCTCGTTCCTGTGGGAGGTCTCCAGGCTTTTCCACACAAAGAGTTTGGTATCCTGTAACGACTTTAATCAAACGCCCCGATCTTAAAAGCACAGCAGAAATGAAAGCAAGGCTCTGCACCGTGTACTTACTGTCAGGGCAAAACATAGCTGTGAATTGATGACAAACCTTTTTGAGAATGACTCACTAGACTTCATCTCCCATCCCCAATTTTCCTGTCCCCAGACTGCCATTTCTTAGGGGCGAAAGCACTTGAAATTGGTTTCTAGCAGTGGTCTGTGGTTACTTTCAGCTAATCTGAGGTTTCTGTTCTGTTAAAGGGGGGTCCTACCCTCACCACCTCGGGTTCACATGTCAGAGCAGTCAGACAAATCTGTGATTTTCCAGTCCCTCCCCATCACCTTATTTCATTTCCCCTCTTTTCACCGTATTCACACCACGCTAATTTGGGGAAGACTCAGGCATAATTCAGCAAATAGGAGTTGCATCCCTATGAACTGTCACATAGCAAGTTAAAGTCACCCCTCTGGAGCTGAGGCATGGGTGGCACATTCACCCTGGCTGGGTGACATAGTTTTGCTTCATCTGTTGTTCGTGAGTGGGGTTGTCAGAGCAGGCGTTTTGGAACACAAGCTGTGTAAATGTAACAATATACAAAACGTAACAATATACAAAACCAGATGTCTCTCTGCAATGTTACACACACTGGGCTGGATCATGAAGGCTCTGTCAGGTGGGTATGGGGGAAAGAAATGGGGCAATTGGAGAAGTTTTGAAGAAAAGAGGTGCTGCCATGCTGTCCTGGATTTTCTGAAGAGAAGTGCTGAGTGGTTTCTTCCCTCCAGCACTCCCTGGGCATGCACTGCTCCTTGCTGAAGTTGCAAGTCAGTAAATCAGTAGGCAGCTGCTTGTACAGTGAGGAGCATCTTGTCAGAGCCTGATGCTCAAGGTCTTTCCATGTGGTTGGATTTTTTTCTAGAAATAAGTCAAGATGAAGGAAAATGCTGGAAGTGCAAACATTTCTGATTGTCCCAGACTTTGCTTTATCATATCAATTTTGTGTCATTTTCTTAGCTGAAAGATTTCTTTCAAATAGCACCAGACCTGGGTATAATAAGAAAATGCAGGAAAATAGCTGCTTTTCCCCTTCACAAAGTCTGCTGGCCTAAGATATTCAGTTTCCCCAGGAAGGTCTTAGAAAGGTAATTTTGAAAATGCACTTCTGGCTATCTTGAGATAAGGTTAATGCATATAACAACTTAATAATTATGTACTTTCCCTGACTTAGGTGTCAGGATGTGTGAAGGTAGTAACATCAAAAAAACCCCCAAATATGAAAACCTACCAACACCATCAAATAGATTATAAATTTATATTAACACTGTCATGTGCTCCTGTTCTTGCTTCTAAGCAAGAAGTGTATTAGTAACTTCACAACTAAAAAATTTACTAGTTACAGTGCGAGAATGAGGGTCTGCTTCACTCATTTTTGAGTAAGGTTTGTGTTATCAGTCAAGACACTCTGTCATAAATGAGAGGTAAATCAGTCCTGTAAGGTTAGAACTATAAAAAGTTCTTTAGGCAAAGAATTGTTCTAAAGAAGACATATGCCTTTATGGCATATATATATATATATATGAAATATATATTCACAGAGCAACACTGGAGTAGTAAGTCTTTAAGGGAGTCTCATGAGCATCATCTCAGACACAGAAGTGCCAAATGGCTCTATAAGAGATGCTCAGATTATGCCCACAGAGCTCTAAGTCCAAGACAGAGCTTAGATCCAGACTCATGTTTGATACCATCACAGCCCCATGATCAAATGTAAATGTTGGCTGAGTTCCTGAATACTTTGGGGCAAGAAAACTTGGGCTCAGCACCTGACCTTTGAACTCAGCATTTCCTAAGCAGATCCCGAATGTCTCACACTGAGGAATGAAGAGGCAAATAGCCAACAAGGCAGATGGAAATGTCAAAGTACCTTGGACTTCTAGTATTTGAGGTAACCCTTAAGGAGTGTCTTTGTCCTGTAGTACAGAAAACCTCAGAGCTGGTAGGCATGGGCCATCCTTCCCAGGCCACGTGTCCCATTTCTGAGTGCTGTGTAGCTAGAAATGGGCAATTACAAGTCTGGGAATTTGGTAAAGAGCCATAGTCATTTAGAAGTTATAGAGAGTCTTTCAAAAACTATATCAAAGCAACAAAACACTTGCAAATATTTTAGTTTACCTAAGCAATAATTAAAGGGAAGCATGATATTTTACAGTAAGCTGTAGAGAAGGAAAAGCATTTTATCCATCTCAGGTTTTGCATTAATTTTCACCAACACAGTTTTGTTGTGCCACCTGTGACCCAAACGCAGCACAAGGAAAACAACTAAGTATTCTCCCTGACAAAAGCAGAAGCAAATCTAACCCAAGGAGACTGTTTTTGGTCTCTTCCACTAGGTTATGGCTAGAAGAAAAAGGAAGATGCAGAGCCTACTATTCTGCAGGGGAAGCAGAAGAAGGAGGACAGCTATGGAAAAACATTTGTCTGTTTGTCTTTGAGAAGCTGTAGCTGGTGAGTGCTTGTACAGCCCTTGGATCTGGCAGGACTGTATCCAACTCTCCTGAGAACTTTGAAGTTCTCTGCAACTGTGGCAGGTCAGAGGGTTCTAAAGTAGTTTGGGTTCAGTCTGTTAATTTTAGGTGATAGCACTGTATCATGCTCTTACTCTTCTAATGGTAAGCAATGAGGGGAATAACATCTTGTATTCAGTTTAGATAGGGGATATTAATGTTTACTGACAAACTGTTCCTGGCTAACTCAATGCATATCCCCAGAGCTGGCCACAGAGCTCTTCCTTGGAGAGTTTAGTAATTAAGTTGTGAATTTTGAAAAATCCCAATAGCTTTAAACTCTTGACAAAATTGGTGTAGCTTGACTTGTCAAAACTCATAAAAAGGGTGATTCTATTGAAGTTCTTACTATCATCACATAACATAGAGGTTTAGTGTCGTCTGAGGTGCTTTACTATGTTCACAAAGGGCTGGCAGACAGGTCACAGAACAAATGCGAGACCTGCACCCTCCCCAGGGGTGTCTGGAGGGCAAATGGGGTGGTGCATCTCAGATGTCTGTATGTGGGCAAATGAACAGAGCCCTCAGTCCACCCAAGCAGCGGTGCCTGGCAAGATATTCGGGTGGCCAGCCAGCAGGCGTCTACTTCCAGAGAACAGGAACTGTTCTCCTTGTTTCTGTTCTCTGTACACAGGTATCCAGTGCGTAAGATGTTTTCAGGTATCCCACCGAACCTCCAGCTGCAGTTTTGGAAAGGCAAGAGTCTGCTATGTGTCCTGTGTCATATTAGCCCTGAATGGATGATTTGGATATCAGTTCCATAGGATCACCAAATTGCTGCTTGGATTTTACTGCACTGTGGTGCATATGCCATTGCCTCTGGATCCTTGTTGGAATGACTGAAGAAAGAAGAAATGCCCAGGGCTAAAGGAGCTGATGGGAATGACTTATGAAGTTGCTCCAAATGATTCTTGTTCTCAGATCTTTGGGGTTACACTCACAAAATATCAGAGGAAGGGACTAGATCATTCTTACTGAAGCAAGTTAAAAGCACAAGCATGGATACGAGAGAGACAAATAACAGAATGAAGGTTGTGACACAGAAAGAGCTTAAAATGGTGTATATTAATAAATTCTCTAAGACATCAAGATCTCTGATTACTACAAGTTGGCACAGACTTATTAACTTCTGCACATAATGCCAATTAATGGGAGGACATGGCATTTAAAAGTTCAGTATATTTACCCTTGAATGGGAGATTGTGGGGTTTTTCTTCTCCCACAAGGTCTAAACAGTGGAGATATTACATATTTCAGCACCGCAGAACTATAGTATGCTGCTCACACATACTAATTCACAGCACTTTCTAACGTGTGAAGCCATTTCAGCTGTCAATAGATCATAGAAAAAAAAAGAAGTGATCTCAAGATAAAACAAGTACCGTGCAGAGAAAATTTATAAGAAACCTTTACAATGTTTAAAAATCTTGCAGACACAGAACCTGTGACCACATATCTGTTTCAAAATGGCCTTTATATAGCAGAAAATGAATGCACAAAGAGGGTGTGTTCATAAAGGGATTTATTCCTGCTGCTTTAGGCATTATGTCTATAATTGAAATACTCAAAAAATATTGCTGGTTACCGAGGAACTTAAATTCCTCATGCGACTTAAGTGTCTGCCAGTAAAAGTTATCTAATCATATAATTTTCTGCTGCTGACATGCATACAGCTGGTCAGGTCCTGGTGACACCAATGTGTTCGATGATCTACTCAGAAGCTTTTTGAAACCTCGTGATAGGAAGGATCTCCTGACACTTTGGATTGCTGCCACCACTGTTCTCATAGGAAGGCTGGCTTTGAGACTCCTTCTTCAATTCAAAACTGCTGCAAAGCAGTCAATAGCCTAAAACACACATTTTCTGTGTGCTATCACTCTGCGGTTTTAAAACATCTTTCTAAATTTTTTTGTAGTTACTTTGTTTCTCCATTCACAGGAAACAGCCCTGGCAATTGCAGCAAAACCATATAGATTCTGCTTGCTTTGTGGTTTAACTGGATACATTAACTTCAGTTCACTGGGATCATGATGAAATTTGGACTTTTGTATCTAATGAGCATAATTAGTAATCTGGAGACTTGGAGTAATATCCAAGTATTTTGTAGGTAAATATTTTTAAGTGTATAATGTCTACTGTTACTTTGGTCTGTGTCAATTGGTTCCATTTTATGTCTGGCACTTATGAGTGCTCAAAGCTTTCAGGCTGTCTCTTCCTAAAATCAATGAAGAAAGCCCCAAAGTGAGTCTTAACTTTTAAAAATTCATTGGCATTTTCTCAAGCAAACCACAAATACAATTCTCACTTGTTGTGGTTTAAATCATTTAAGCCATAAAGCCCATGGCTACAGACTTTGCTGCATGAGAAGCTGTATCTTGATTTTAAATAGTTTGGATGGGAGGGAGCTGGGCCTGTTCAGCCTCAAGCAGAGATGACTGAGAGGGGCCCTCATCCATGTCTGGCAGTGTCTGCAGGGAGGTGTCAGAGGGTGGACCAGGCTCTGCTCGGTGGTGCTGAGCAACAGGGCAAGAGGCAGTGGGCAGAAACTGGTGCATAGGAAGCTCCACCTGAGCATGAGGAAGAACTTCTCTACTGTGCAGTGACCAAGCACTGGAACAGATTTCTCAAAGAGGGTGTGACGTCTCCCTCAGTGGAGATACTGAAAAAACACAATGCTGTATATGGTGCTCTTGGATGGCCCTGCTTGAGCAGGGTGTTTGGACCAGATGACCCATTGTGGTCCCTTCCAAACTTATCCATTCTGGGATTCTGTGAAGACATAAATAGTTCACCCAGAGAACCTTTATTTTTACATATATAAAGCAAGATGTGTCATTTTTTTGTTAGTCAAAATTGGCTTTTAAAAGACAAAATATAAGTTGAAATAAGCAATTTACCTCCAATAAAAAGTTGCACTGGTTTCATGTAAATCCTTTTTCACCTTCACTCTTCAGTTGGCATAAGACAAATAGAACACACATGGATGTTGGAATTTGCAAACAAAAATCAGTAATATTTTGAGTTCATAAGCTCTCAGTTGATAATTAAGAAAGTGATGACATAAAATGTTCAGTTCCTTCCAAAACATCATGAACGGTGAGGGCTCAACAATACTAAGAAGTTACTGAGGCTAGCAACCTCCACAGAAGTGTCTACTCTGTGCTCTGCATTCTCCTCACTTACAGCAAACTCAGGTTAAAGTGAGTCAAACTGCAGTTCAACACAGGTTTGAAGTTGCCACAGTACTCAAAGAAGAAATGCTACCATTCCCCTTTTCTGGGCTGATCGCATCCAAACCTCTCATGAGTTTAGAGAAAAATAGAACTGAAAACTAACCAGTATTCAGGATAGCAACAATAAAAATAATGATGATGTCTTATTTTTCAATTGGATCAATTCCTTAATTTATTTTACCACATAGTTGTATAGATGTTTCAACCAGTAAAGAAAGGGGAGTGTGAGGACCAAATAGGAATGGGGAGACTGAAATAGAGTTTCTTTCAGTGTCACTTGTTGTCGTACTGCAGTAACAATCCAGCTGCAATGTAGTGAGCATAATTTTGCTACAAGCTACATGAAATTAAATTATCAGACTGTTGCTGTGGGATAAGAGTACACATAAGGGCAGCTACTGCAACTCTGCTAATGCTTGATAACTAATTTAACAGTGGGACTAAGCCGTGAGAAAAGAATTTCAAAAGAATCAGTCGTAATTATCACAATAGCACCAAGTATAAAGCACCTCACATTTTCATAGTGCTTTACCTTCACTAGCCAATTAATCAATTCAGTTCCTAATGTCTTACTGAGATTATTAGTAATTTCAATGTCTTTTGCTTAAGTCTGGGAAAAAATGCTACAAAATCTTTGCCCAACTCATAGATACCTTTCTATGACCAAAATATGAAAGTACCTGACCTATCTCAATGCTCACTGCCTCTTCCTGTTCTGCTGGCTGGCCAGGCAGGCTGTGCTCATCTCAGGGGAAGATGTCAAGGTACTTGAAAGGCCAAAGACTGCAGAAAATAAAGGCATTGCAAGAATGTGGAGAGGTATAGTAAGCGCTAATATTTCCAGGAAACTAAGGGCTATGAAAAAAAGACATATGAAATGCATTTTGGTTTGTTTCTGAAGCACTTTTTTTTGGTTGCTAAATGTGTATGTGGTTAGCACATGAGGAGATAGGTGCATTAGGACAGGAGAGAAGCACAGAAACACCAGGAAGAAAGAGTAAAGCAATGTTGTATTCATAAAATCTTCAGAAACATTTCTTAAGCGATAGGAGGGGTTGCAGAAGGCACATAGTCTTCCTGCTGGGAGTCAGGAAGTCCAGAAAAAACTGAAAATGGTCCAGTCTTTCCCTGATTTAATCCTTAGAGACTAATTTAGAATTGGATATATATACAATGCAGAAAAAAAATAGCATATGTATCAGTGTTACCATACTAAGGAATTAATTTGATTTCAAATCAGAGAAAGGAATTATGCTTTGAGTTAGCCTGGTGTGGAGCAAGAAGAGCCCACTATGCCCATAGGGACATAGGGACCCATAGGTTTAAACTGGTGAAACTTGGATTTTCTTAGGTGGTGTTGTGAGTTGGGCCTTCTGGCAAGATTTAAGAAATGTTTTTTTCTCTGTTTTACAACTGAATTATATTAGCAAACAGATTGTAATGGAAATGAGAACAAACTCTTTATCTGCAATAGTGTCATTATGTTACACTGAAAAATAAATTATGTTCTGTATGAGCTTTTGTTATTCTCTAATATTTCATCCTATTCTTTCATTAGTGCAGTAATCTCCTCCTCCATTAAATCTCCCTTGTTTTTACTTGCATATAGAAATGGGAATGTGCAAACAGTAAATGTGGTAAGGTTTTATTGGTTTATTTTTCCTGAATACATTTGTTATTGGTATCAAATATTACATCAAAGGAACTCAAAGACTTTTTGTTACATTGCCCACAGGTATTTTGTTTCTGTGCTCTTTTATATTGATATTCCCCTTCTCAATACACTGCTGTGGGGAAACTTCCTTTATTCTGGTATGGGCAGTGTAGTTAAATTAACTTTCCAGGGTAAACAGACTTTGTTGGTGAGGATTTTCACCAGACACCGTCAGCAAAATCATGGTGTAAAATACCTCACTGACCTGAGGCAGAGAAAAAAGGGAAAGACTGTTCAATTTAGACACATTTACTTACTTATTTTCTCTATGCTAATAGTTTAATGGAAAAGGGCATGTGTGAAAGCACTGAACTTTCAAGCAACCTGCACAATACCAGCTATGCAAAAATTTATCGGGAAAACTCAAGGAAGAGGTTTCAAAACTGGGCCCAGATATCTCATTCTCTTCTTCACATGCACCAATTTTGCACTGGAACAACAGCAATGAGTGTCCACCAATTTTAACAAAGTTACTCTTGATTTAATAGTTCTGAACATAAGAGGCAACTCAAGTTCTTGGGGTGAATTATGGATCAAAGCTTTGTTGGAGATGGAATAAATCTACACGTTAAAGCCAAAAGCTTAACAATTAGAGATTGGATGACACATAAGGAAATGAAACTATAACTCTGACTTGTCAGTTCCAAGAACAAAGGCCTTTATCTCCTGGATGAAAGGAGTTATAGTATAAGTATTCTTGGCAACTAGTGGCTTCTCATCATTACAGGTCAGTTACTGGAAGGTGGACACTCATACCTTCAGAGCTACTATTTTATAGCAATTAATTCAGCTAGGGATCAGTTTGAAAAATTACAAAGTTTCCTTAGCTGTTCATGAGTAATTTTCATACCGAAAAGTGGAATTGTGTATGATTATGAAAGTCAGAGGGAGGACAGAAAGCTCAAGAGAAAAAATGACCTTGGACTGCCATGTGAAAACTTGTACAAACAACACTTTCTGTGAGTTTTCAATAGAATCCAGATAAGACAAGGGCAGAACATGTGATTTATGCCACCATGTCAATGTGACAAAACTCTGATGAGACGGTGGTGTTGCTCTTGCAGCTGACTGATCAATTGCTGCCCTTGGTCTTGCCTGAGACATTCAGGAAATCACAGATTGTTTGTGGCTGGAAGGGGCCCTAAAGATAATCTAATTCCAACTATCCTGCCTAATGTAAGGACATCTTCCACTATCACAGAATCACAGGAGCACAGAATCCTTCTTTGCAGACCTGCTAGACCGGCTTCCTCAAGGTCCTGTCCAACCTGACCTTTGGGCTTGCTTTTTGTGTTTGAGTTTGTCCAGGAGCTTCTTGTTCTTCCATGCAGGCCTCTTGATGTCTTTGCCCAAATTCCCCTTTCTTGGGATGTGTTGTTCCAAGGCTCTATCCCCTGGTGCTCTGCCAAGGAGCTGCTTGAAGAGACCAAAGCCTGCCATCCTGAAGTCCAGGGCAGTGATCTTTTTGTGTGCCCTCCTTGTGTGGTGCGCAGCCCTAAGGATCCTGAAATCCAACATTTCATGGTCATTGCAGACAAGGCTGACTTTGAGCTTCACATTCCCCATCAGCCCCTCCTTTTTAGTGAGAAGAAAGCCCAGCATAGCACCTCTCCTCATGGCTCCTCTGTCACTTGGAGAAGGAAATTGTCATTAAGACTTCCCAGGAACCTCCTGGATTGTTTATGCCCTGCTGTGTTGTCCCTCCAACAGACAATGAAATCCCCTATGAGGACCAGGTCTTGTGAATGTGGGGCTGCTGCCATATATCTGGAGAGGCCCTCATCCATTCAGTAGGAGACCCCCATTATAATGTCCCTGTCCCTGCCCTCCCTTCCATCCTGATCCATGAGCTATCAGTCCATCCCCAGGTGGAGATCCGTGCACTCCAGATGGTCACTGATTTAGAGGATGTCATCCCCTCCTTGTCTCCCTGCTGCCCTTCCTAGAGCCTATACTCCTCCCTACCACAGTCTTCCATAGTCTTGCCATAGAAGCCATCGCATCATGTCTCCATAATATCCATAAGATCCCAGCGCTGCAGGCATGTGCATAACTCAAACTCCCCTTGTTTATTCCCCATGCTCCATGTGTGTGACAGAGGTGTTTAAGTTCGTCCCCAATGAAGCCAACTCACTGGCTGCAGTGGCTGGAATTCCTTTGTGCTGCTCTCCAGGTGCTCTCCCGCTGACCTGAGGTCTCTCTCCAGGCTCTGAGTGTCTCTTGCTGGTCTGTATGTCAAGCTGGTAAGAGTGGGATGAACTGCAATTCCCCTCTCTAAATGTGTTTTAAATAACAAAACAAACCCACAGCTCTTGGCATTATTCCTGAGAAAAAAGCCATGAATACTTAGCTTTGATAGTTAACATAATCATAATTATGGACTTAAAATCTAGTACTGATCCTTTGTTATATATTTGAAATATTTTTAATTTTCATTAATTAACATCTTATTTTTCCAGACAAAATATTTCATCAGAACATATTTACTTGCTGTTTTTTAGTGAACATGACTGCTTTGTCTTGTTGAAAAGGTTAACAGTTGGAAAGATTAATTTCTTCTTTTCCAGAAAACACATTGTAATTAAACTCTTAGTGAAACAGATGGACAGTCCTACCCACAAAATAGAGGTATTTATGCAAATATCACTGAACTAATTGATGCTCAATTACATCAAAAAGAAGCTCGTAAGATGCTTTCATGGTGTCAACATTTCTGACTATGATTTACTATGTTAATGATGTCTTTTAGTGAGCCATTTTCCTAAGGGAGAACAAAACCTGCAACTCTTGGATCCAGTTTGTTTTTCTGATCAATGCAGTTGCATGAAAAGAAAATGCATTATGTTAGCTTAGTAAATGACACATCCATGGGAAAGTGTAAATCAAGTGTGCTTGGACTTTGTTACATTAAGGAGTCACATAAAAAATCCATCTTCTTAGAATCCTCTGCATTGTATAATTTTAGAAACAATATGCATTTTTAAATTATTTCTTTATAGTTAATTACCATTCAGTTAATTTATAGTCCCTGAGGAAAGAGCCAGACATGAACACCTCATCAATTTCAGTTAATCAACAGTAAAACATTCAGAAGGTTCACATGCTTTAAGCCCTTCTTCATTAGAGACCTTTACCAGACTACTGTGTACAAACCCCTCCCAAACTGCAGGACAGTTCACATTCCCACCACCCCTAAGGCTAAAACCCTTAATGCAACTGTAAAAAGGAACACACGTGTTTTGCAAAATGCTAATGGGATCCATATCAGTCTCCCTTTGATAAGTGTAGTTCCCCTGTTCATATAGAAATCCTATATGTAAAAGCTTCAGAATATAAAGTGGCATGGGCCTAATCCATAAATCCATGACTTGAAATTAACTCTGTTCCCTTAATTGCTCACCTGGAGACAAGAAATACATGTCTTGGAGATATGTCTGATGATTTCACCAAGAGTTTGTGGAGTAGAGAGGGAAGACAACATCTGTGTCTGAAGGGTTACTCACATGGACTCTTTAAGTCTGAGCAGAACATAAATGTCAGGTATCACTGACTTGAATAAACGCTGTTTGACACCAGGATGGAAGAGTGTCTTCAGAAGAAACTGGTGCTTTTGCAGGTCTTTGTTACTGTTGAAGAGGCAAGACAAAGAACATACCTGAAAGGGAGGTGAAAAATTGTGGGCTTCCATTTGAAGACACGTATGAGACAAAGTGAGGACTGTCAGACTCTCCCTTGAGATCATGGGAGGCTGGTGGATTATGAGAACCAGTAGAGCAGGGCAAGACCCAAAGGTTCTGATTTGCCCAGGTTACCTTTAAGTCCAGTAGGATGGCAAGAAATATCCTGCCTTGGTGATCAAAATTCCTTATTTGTTTTTATTTCTTTTACTGCCCATGATAAAACTAGATGCCACAAAACTGAGTTCAGCTCAACATTACTCAGTGCACTTAACTCAGTTATAATGTTGGTCACTTTATCATGAATTTGTTGTTGTTATTTTTACTGTTATTTCTGTCTGGAATATTTCCGTTCACATACAAAAAAAAACACAGGATTTTTTTCTTTTTTTCCTTTCTTGGAATTGTTTCTCATATCTCTTAGAGATGCCACATTCCCTTTTTACTATTGCCTGTATGTAGGAAAATTATGAGCATGGCTTCACTTATCTCCTGAGAAAGGTTAACAGTAAATAATCTAATTCCTTCCAGCAGAATCATTGTAACTTCCATCGCTACTGAAACAGATGGACAATTGCACCAAATGAATAAAATATTGGTGTAAATATCACTGAGCTAATTGATGTTCATCTAAAGCAAAAGAGGGAAAACAAGATACTTACATGTTGCTAACAGCTGTGAGTATAATTTACAGCACTAATGACTCCTTACACCAAGCCATTATCATGGGCCTAAAAATTCTGGAATCTCATTTATTTTCTTGACCAGTGAGATGAATGCAAAAATAGCACACAGAGATTGTTATATAATAAATCATACATCTTTGGCAATAAAATGTAGACACACTCAAATATAATTTTCTTCTAAGGAGGTTTTAATTTTTCAACTGTTTTTAGTTATTTAAAGATTTCCTTTTTAGACATTTCCTCTCTAGAGAAAAGTACAAGATTCTATCTATTATCCATCCGTAAAGCCCAACAAGTCTGTGAAATTTCCCAGATTTACCTCATTACCACTGAGAACAGGATTTATTATTTTTGGTAAAAATATGCAACTGAGTCCACAATTATGAGGACAAATTTCCTGCTTGAAGCTGAATAACAAGTATGTAATATCATACTTCTACAGATAAAACACAAAAACTGGATGTTCTTCTTATTTGCCCTGATTTTATATGTGGGTAAACTCAATACCTGTTGGGGTGAGACCCGAATCTGCATAAAAAATTTAGAAAATTCTCTCTAAATCTGCAAAGCCTTTGATGCAACATCTTCCAGCCCAGAAAAATTCCCAAGCTTACTAAATCAAAAGTGAACAAGGTGGGTTATGGGAATTGTCCTACAAATGAATTAATTAATGAATAAGAACATTTCCCATGAGATTTGCTCTAGCACTTGATCCTGAAATTCTGTAAGAATGGTACTTTTATTTTGAAGATAAGGCCATTTTGTTGGGTTTTAACTCATTAGATTAAGGGCTTGAAAAGATGCACCTGTCAAATTTTAACAGCCTAGAAAAATTCATCCAGAAAATGTGTAGGGTTTTTTTCCCCTTAAACACCTCCAGAAGTCTAAATCTCTGGGCACTGCACAGCAATTCAAGCTATAAACAGTTTACATATTTCAAATGCACCCTGACTATTACATTTCCTTTTGCAATACAAACATCAAAACTCTTTTCCCCTCATTTTTCATAACATGTTGGGTTTTAAAAAAAAATCAATGACAGAAACAAAGAACAGCCAGTGGATGCAGTGCTGACTCAAGTAGTCTCTGATAGCTCTCTAACAGATAACACATCTTGCTACGCTGCACAGGCACATTCAGACAGATAATGTGCAATTCTAATTCAAAAAGTGTTTGAACATAATGTTTCTGTCTTGCTGCATGATCTTTCAACTTCTGTTTCTTAGTAGTGTTAATTCTATTATAGTCCATTGATTCTCACAAAATTAGTTTTTCTCAGGCTGTGTTAGAGAACTTTTTAGTCATGAGATTTTTTGTTTTGTATTTTGTGTGTTTTTTTCTTCACACAGCTGTATCACTGAAAAATGCAGCAGAGGAAGAGTATAATGTAATTTCTTCTTCCCAGGTGTCATGGTTTAACACCAACCATCAACCAAGTACCACAGAGCCACTCACTCATTCCCCCACCAGCAGGATCTGGGAGAGAACCAGAAGGGTACAAGCTGGAAAGCTCGAGGGTTGAGATGAAGACAGTTTCATAGGGAAAGCAAAAGCGAAGTTCACAAGCAAAGCAAAACAAGGAATTCATTCCCTGTTGCCATGGGCAGGCAGGTGTTCCGCCCTCTCCAGGAGAGCAGGGCCCCATCATATTTGACTTGGGAAGACAAATGCCATCACTGCAAATGTTCCCTCCTTCCTTCTTCTTTACCCACTTTACGTACTAGCATGATGCTATGTGGCTGGAATATCCCTTTGGTCAGTTGGGGCCACCTGTCCTGGCTGTGTCTCCTCCAAACCTGCTCTGCACCCCCAGCTTCCTCACCACTGTGGCTGGAAAGCAGAAAAGGCCTTGACTCTTTGTAAGCACTGCTGAGTAATAGCAAAAACATCTTTGTATTATCAACCCTCTTCAGCACAAATCCAAAACACAGCCCCATACCAGTCACCATGAAGGAAATTAACTACTCCAGCCAAAACCAGAACAATAGGTGAGACTGGCACTCAGAATTTGTCAATCCCAGAATATAAAATGAAGACCTGAGGCAGAAAAATATTCCCATGACACCGAAATAATTAGGACACACGTTTCTGCTGAATACTCACAAGAATGGAACAAAGTTGTCTGGGAAAGAAAGTGCAAGTTTTGTTCTTGCATTCTTCTTCTTGCACCCTTACATTCTTGCATCATCCTGTTTCCAGAAAAGGAGAACAAAGTTGTGTTGAAGTAATGAAGATTTCAAGTTGCCAGAGCATTGGGAGGTATTTAGAGAAATAATCATCTCACATGATGGAATCTGCAGGAGGAATTGTGAAAATAATTTATTGGGATGAAGGCTGGCAAACTCAAGTTTTGAGAATGAAATCACCTTAAATCAAAGAGCTTCAAAGTTTGAAATCAATGAAAGAGACTGTTGTAAGACAGAAGGAAGAGGAAACTTGGTTTAACAAGGATTCAGTAGTGAAAAGATGTGAATGGACTCAAAAAAGTGCATTTTGTGGATGGACTGAAGAACCTAATGGGGGAATGATCTGAAAGAGGAAAGGAAATGCTAATATTGATATAAGCAGTCATTACAAAATATTGGAGGCAGTGCAACAGCAGTGCCTAAGGTGACAATGATGAATCATAGATTGGGTTGGAAGGGGCCTTAAAGATCATCTAGTTCCAACCCCCCTGCCACGGGCAGGGACACTTTTCTCTAGATCAACTTGCTCAGAGCCCCATCCACCCTGGCTTTGTACGACTCCAGAAATGGTGAATCAGCAGCTTCTCTAGGTGACTCTGAAAAGATTGAAGGAAATGGGAAGTTTGTATGCAAAGCCTACACACCAAAAGATATAGATTTACTGTGGTGTTATATAAAAACATGCATGTAAAAACTTAGAGAGAGTGGAAAAGAAGTTATAGCTGGACTGCACCTATTGAAGCCTTCAAGCTATCCAGAAAAGCATAAATTTAAAAAACATGATGTGAATATAAGACAGATGTATATGAAAGCAACACTTCTCCTATAGCCCTTGATATTCATTTGGTGCCCTTCATCTTTCCCTCCTTTTCAGGAAGGAGGAGAAGATCTTGCTGCTGAGTGATCCTTGCAGAGAGGTGATGTCCTGCTGCCATTGTGATCAGCTCCATATTTCCTGACTCTCAAAGTGTGTGCAGCACATTTGTGATCCTGTGACCAAGGATGCTGCTGCATTCACCAAGGGTCCCACCCAGCTGACACACTTATTGCTTCTCCTGATAAGACTATCAAGTGACCCCCAGATGTATGCATTCCTTAACCTATCCAAGGGTGACATTTATAATTTCAACACAATTGAGGGAGACAGTTCCAGCCATCTGACACATAACAGGCTGTGGGTTTAAACATTTCTGTGTGGTACTGCAAGACTCTTCCCAACCAAAAATTCAGTACTCAATATTTTACTGTGAATGAAGAAGGAACATTGCCATAGATTGTTGATTCCAAAACATTCTGGAGAATTATTTTTAAAGATCTATAGTGCTTTGGAGCGTCAGAGTTTTCTGCAATGTTACCAAAGAAAGAAATCTTTATGTAAATAGGGGAAGCTTCTACTTAGCTGTAGATTGGTGAACCAGTATAACCAATAACACTTTTATGAAGATATTTCTTTGTGCAATATTCAGCATTAACTCTTCACCACTTAGTCATGGAACTAGAGGCCATTACAAAAGGCAATGGGCAGAAACTGATGCACAGGAAGTTCCACCTGAACATGAGGAAGAACTTCTTTAGCGTGCAGTGACTCTGCACTGGAACAGATTGTCCAGAGAGGGTGTGGAGTTTCCCTCACTGGAGATATTCCAGAACCATCTGAACACAATCTAGCACTGTGCTCTAGGAAGATTTTGCTGATCTCCAGAGGTCCCTTTCAACCCTAACAATTCTGTAATTCTGTGACCCCGCTTGAGCAGGGAGATTGTACCAGATGACCTGCTGTGGTCCCTTCCAACCTCACCCATTCTGTGATTCAGACTCACCTTTGATATATTGCAGAGATTTTACAGAAAATCTTTTAACAGAAGCTAGCTGTGGAACATGATCTGAGTGATCATTTACTGAAGATGTCATAGAAAAACTATATATGAGGCCAGGTGAGATACTTCTATTAGAGTGAGGGAATTCATAATTCGACAGTCCAAGGCACTGACGAAACCTTGTCTGCAATAACGTGCAACATTCAAATCCCTGGGTCATCAGGGACATGGAAGCACTACCTAAGGACAGGAGACTAATGAACTTGAGGACTTCAGAAACTAAGGCTGGGAGGAGATCTGATTGCTGAGTACAAATGCATCAGGAGATAAACCCCAGGGAAGGAGATGAGCTATTCAAGTTAATGGCCAGTGCTAGTACTGCAACCAATACTCACAGGAACACTTTGTAAGACATTTTCACTCATCAGAATGGTGTTCTGGGAAAAAAATCGTAAAGAGATAGTAAATCAAAAAATAATCTGTATTTTTAAGAAGATGTTTATTCATGTTGTGCCAAGGAATTATGTCTCCCCTCACTTGAATTTAGAGGGAGCAAGAAAATATAGGACATGAAAGTCCAACTACAAACTTTTTATCAGTGCCCTGTCAGAAACAAGACAGAAATGTAATCTTTTCAGAAAAAAAGGAAAAAACTGTGCAGTGTAAGAATCTCATTGACCTCACTTGCCCATCAGAGTTGGGTAGAAAGCATGGCTCCTACCAGTTCAAATGTCTGAAGAATTAAGTTCATGCATCTTCACTGCCCAGTTTTAGTGGCTTTGATTGCCTCTGACTCACAAAGGCAAATATTATGCCATTTTAGAAATCACATGCTCTCTTCTTGTCTTGAAGGTAGTTACTCCTTTCCTGAAAATCACTGAAAATCATAAATTATCTTGAAAAGCTTAGGTAGGAGGTCTTGTTAAGAAGTTTGAAGAAAACTACTTTACTCTCATTCTGAATGGCAGTGAGGGGAAAGTGCGAAGGCACTCATGCCTCCATGGCTTGGGAAATGCAGACTCTCTAAGTGCAGTAGTTCAACTAGAGATATTAAAGGCGGTCCAGTACATGGCAGAAGTGAAAATGCAACATAGTCATTGCTAAAAGGAATGTAAAACTCCAAGGATGCAGGAGAGATTAAATTCTCTATGGTAAATTTATTCTGTAGAACGTAAGGTTGTGGCTGCTTGTTTCATTTTAAGATGGGAAGAAGAGTAAGACAGCACATTTCACGTTCAAAGTGGAAGAAAAGCACATTAGACAAAAGTAACACCAGTGTTTCTTAGTTGCTGAAGAATAATAAATAAAACCAGACAATATATTTTTCCAGGCTTCAGCCTCTCCTTTCTGCTAACTAGAGGCACATTTCAAGATTTTCATCCTATTTTATTTGTTTTTCAGCATATACTGTCTTCACAATTCATTTTCATGAATCTGATTATTTCCATTTTGTGCTTCACATAATGAATCACATCTTTGTTTCAAGACCTGCTCATCTCATGATCCCCTTTGGGATCAAAAGCATGAAATTTGATGCATTAGCTGTTCTATCTCATTACATTAATTAGGAATGAAGATTATGTTTTGACAAATTGCTTGAACTTTATGAAGCATTTATTGAAATCATTGCCTTTTAAATATATACAATTGCAGGCCTTTTTAGACAAAAGGATAAATGCATGGGAAAAACAGAGAAAGCTGGAAATCAAATAGACATGACTGGAGCACACATAATTATTCTAAAATTATTGTCTCAAATTGTCTTTGCCTGATAGGCAAAAATGCCAAAGGTAAATATCAAAATGCACCTCTTTTCAACTTGAAAGAGCAGATATAATTTCCTGTGATTAGGAGGTAGGGTTTGTTATTGGTTTTATTAGGAGCAGTGTGAAATCCAGAGCAGAAGTTGACAAACATCACATTTGAGAGCAAATTTTTGACCAAGTTTCTTCTGGGAGATATTTTTATCAGAATTTGATGGCTCTGTGAATGGAAAATAGGACAGCTCTCCTTCCTCTGCACCTTTAAATTCTTATCTCTTCGTCCTTTCAGTTTCTAAATATTACAGCACCTTGATTAAAAGGAGGAGTTTGCAAAAGGCCGACGACACTGCTCTGAGAGACTCTCCCTGCCTCTGCTCCTGCCTGTGTCAGTGCAGAGGTGCCCTGGTGCTTGCTCAGACGTGATATTATGGCACTGAGGTAGAGGGGGATGTCCAGGGGCCAAATCCAGGTCCATGACCATGGCGCAGATCACTGCTGTGAAAGAGAACAGGATGGACAGGAGGGGAGAGGAGCATGGTGGGGAGAAGGCAGCTCACCTTCTCTCCTCTGCTCTTGGACAGCAGATCTATCTGTTGGGTCCAGCAGTCTCAGAGCAAAGTCAAGAAGGAATGTTGTGTGAAATCCCCACTGTCTACCTGCTCCAGCAACACAATCAAGACCTTGGAGTCTGGATCTCATGGCAATTCTATGATCCAGTGAAGTCCATCTAGAAGGTGCTCCAGCCCATAGCAATCCAACCCTACACAGGAGTTTAAATACAGTTGAAATTAATGAGATTTGGTAGGTTGAAATAGCTTATGGATGAGCTTTAATTCAAAGACAGGAATACAGGCTTCTCTGGGTCTGAATTTCAGAACATTCTTTGTTTGGGATTGTGGGATAACATATCCAGCTATGAATGATCAGATATGTACCTTCAGTTTTCCCTGCTGTGAAAGGGTTTCTGTGCTCTTGGCTTATTTCTAAAGAGAGAGAATAATACCTCCCTTCAGCCAAGGGAATTCTGAAAGCCTGTAAAGATTACTCATGCTCCCTACAGACTCAGGGCAGAGAAATTTGTCCAGAAATCCTCTCTGAACAGTTTTGTCCTACAGCTTCTGGAGAGGCATGTTCTCCCTCGAAATACCTCAGCAAGGCAAAGTCTAGGAGCCAAAGCAGACACAATGAAGTATAAAAAAACCATGCTGAGTGCAGCACAGGCCAATCCACTCAGCTGGCTCAGACAAGTTTTGGCAGAGCAGCTGAACTTTTGAGTGCTCGACAGCACAAAACACCAGAAAATATATCCCCTACCTCTGACTTCATATTTTCTTTATGTCTCTACTGTCCTTTTGTTTCTATTCTTTCCTTTGGTATTTTTGTCTTCCTAGATAGCACTGATAAGTGTATTAATGCAGATCTCTTAGTAGGCAAATGCATTCCTGTATGTGCTCTAATGTGCTTCTTGTCATGTTGTTCATTATTCCTTCAGACTTTAATAATGTTCTCAGCTTGATATGGTTAAGAATAATGAGGCATTTATTCCTATTCAAGAAGCTAATTAAAAGACTCAGTTTTGTTTCTCTTAGGTGGGTTGATAGCTTAATTATAGATGTAACATTCACAAAAAAGCCCCTTTCTATGTTGGGTGACCCTATATAACTACACCATATCTCTCTTTCCATTCTCTTAATGACATTGTGTATTACAGTTCCATGGAAAAAGAACAATACAATGACGTTTGAAACAAAATGCTTCTGCCAACAAGCCTCAAAGTTACGATGAGCAATTACTTTGTGAAACCTAAAGTGAACATTATTTGGAGCTGGAACTGAGGTTTCCATTGTATGTCTGAAATGAAAATAAGGCCTGCCTATTGTCTTCACTTGTCACCTCCAACTCAGATCATAAGTAATGGTGCATGAGTGATACATGGCTGTGTGCCCATACCAGGCTTAATTCTTCCAAGTGGAGAAGCCTGTGGAAAGCAGAGACATGCAGTGCTTCCTGGGGTTTTGCCTTTGTTCCCCTGTATGCCAGGAGTGATTTAGAGCTACACTGTGATGCCTTCCCAACAGTTTTCCAGACTTATATTTTACTTGTATTGTCTTCTTGTTATAGCTTGCTTTGTTAAATACTATAAACGTGAAATAAAGAACAAAGACATAAAGGAGCTCTCTGAGTCAGACATCAGAACTGCAGTGCAAACAGAGTTAATGGTAAATCCTCTACTCCATAAAATCCCCAGTCCTGCAGACCTTCAGAGTCCACAAGAAAAGCAGAGGGACGGACCCCTACAGGCTAACACACACTGGAAGCACAGGCAGAACTGTGTGGGCTACTCCAGCCAGGAGATGAAGGCTGTGGAACAAGACAAAAACCTTGGGAAAGAACCAGCCTCTACCAGGTGCCCAGCAGGGATGTAGGGAATGACAGTCCCGAGAAACTCAGGAAGGAACATTCTGGTCTCCTAGAGTAGGATCTGCCTAGACTTCTACCTCCAGTGCTCCTGCAAACTGAACCCTGCCAAGTGGTTTATTTGAGTGGAGAAATGGGAGGGAAGTGATGGGTATCCTGCTGTGTTCAACAGTTTTGTACCAAGTCTTGAGAGCATCTTGAGGTTCAAGTCTTGAGAGCATCACAAAGGACCACTATGTCAGGAGCTCTGTGTTTCCATTCTGTGGGAGAAGACTGGGAACAAGGAGGAGGGCAAAAACATTCATGTCTGCCAAGTGTGATAAATCTCTTGTTGAAGAAGTTCAAGACAGAGTTGGGTTAGCCTAAAGTGACATTTCTACTGAGATTTACTGAAACTTGATAAGGATACCTGCAGATCTTGGGAGTCCATACCATGGCCTAGCTCAAAGTTTGGAGGCTCCTGACTTCATTTACTTGAAGGGGTTTTATCTTTAAAAAATAAACACTCACAGCCTTTTTGTAGTTTTCATCTTGCTTTGAGGCAATGCCATACCTGCCTGTCATGGATAGCAGAGAATCATCTGATGATGGTAATCTTTCCAGTCAGGATCTCCCATATCTACTTTCTGGAGTCACAGATTGTGGAGGAGTTTTTCCTCCTGCTGAGCATGGCAAATATATCTTTCAACCATACTCACTTTTTTTATTAAGCCTCTCCTCTCCTCT